>BQNB010046545.1:3325-39833 GCA_026074375.1 Tanacetum coccineum
TTATCAGCTGGTTGAATTCTGGCCATTAAGCATATGTTTGCACTGAGTTCTTCAATTTCTTCCATCCTTGAAGCATCAGCAAAGAGAAAATCATTTTGTTCATCGGTAAGAATTACTCCAGCTTCATCCTGCTTTGCTTTCCATGAAGTATTTCGAATCACGAACTCTTGGCTTTGGACAATTCCTATCATAATGTCCTTTTCCACTGCAGTTGTAGCATTTAACAGTTGAAGTATTTCCTGAAGACGGAGTTTGAAGATTCCTTTGAACATTTCTGGTCTCATTTTGAGCATTAGATCCCTCAACAACTTCCTCTTGAACATAAGCTCGTCTAGTATTTCTTCCAGTATTACCAGAGTTCCTGCTTTAAATATTCACCCTATCTCCTTAAATGATTGCTTGGTTTCTGGTGTTAGATGAAGTACGAAGATGATTATTTGTTGGATTAGAGAAATTTTAAGTAATGGCTCGAGCAAGTAACAACATTGCAGAGGTGAGAGGATCTTCAAAATTGGTTTGAACATCATCCTACTAGTACTCATCGTCATAATCAACCACAGACGTAGGATGCGTTACATAATAAGATGAGGTATTTCTGGAAGATGAACCCGTGTGTGCTACTAGAGCCAAAGGATCATGAGACTTTTCTAACTTCTTTGCCCGTGACGCATTAACCAATTTCTCGAATTGCTGAAGGTAATCAAAAAGATCATCAAACGAATCTACTGTCAAATTTTTAGCAAGACGAACTTGGGTGACATATTTCAACCATTCCGGTTGCAAGCTATTCAGGAACTTTGTGTTAACTGTGACAATTGGAAAAATCATTTTATTTCGTTCCAAATCATTTATTAAACTGAGCAAAGCGGTTGTAGACAGAAACAAGTGCTTCCCCTGGTTCAGCAACAAACTGATCAAATTCGTTCGTAAAACGAGTTTCTCTGTCAACTTGGTTTTGTATATTGCCCCTCATCAGACGTTCAACTCTTTTCCACATTTCTTTGGCCGTAGTGCAAGCATCAACAGAGTTGTAAATTTCATTTGGAATAGAAAGTAGAATCAGATTCATGAGCTCAATTTCAGCATCATAGTGCAATAATTCATCACCTTGTAAGTCCTTTGCAGTCTGCAGTGTCGGTAATGTCAAACCAGTAGGAACAAACATTTGAAACTGATAAGGACCTTCATCAAGTGCTTTGTTAAGCCACTTTTGGTTTTCTCTCTTTCGATTTATATATCGTCTAAATATACTTGCCCATGGTATATAACTACCGTTTTCAAGCATGGGAGGCCTAGTCTCAGAACCGACATCAGCGAGAGATTGTTGATATGTTTTGGATGTCAACATTATGTATGATTCAAAGATTGGATCTTTGTAGACAAAATTGAGTGATATTTGTGAGAAAAATCCCAAACTCGGTAACAGTTGTTAAATTCGGACAACACTGTTCTCGGATAACAGGTAGTCTGAAACTCGGTATACTTCTCGGACAGAACTAAAACTCAGACAAAGACTACTATCAAACTCGGTAACAGTAAAAACATATTAAACTCAGAAATCCACTTAATCCCAGAAATCGATTATCTTGTTTTAGTAAAAAAAAATCAATTTAATCAAACTCGATAGAATTGAGATTTGAAAAATCCTTTGATTATGGATTAACAATAACCACAAACTCGATAAAACTGAAATTTATGATGATTGAATAATCCAAAACTCTTATAACATCAAACTCGATAGAACCGAATTTGATTTACACGTTTAACAATTGCCGAATTTGTATTTAAAAAAAACAATTCACGATGAAACCGTCAAATTGTGATGTTTTAACACTTTGTAAGCTTATTTCCGAGATTAAATCACTAAATCCTTATTCACACTTTTCGATAAAACCAAAAATGTATGAATACTTATGAAACATGATAGACAACCGAGTTTATCAATAACCACCTAATATACATTTTCCGATAGAACCGAAAATGCGTATATATCTATTACAACACTTTTCTATCAAAATTAAACTAATAGTGATACTAAAACTTCCGAAAATGTAAAGAAATAATCTGAGAATACTAAAACCCTTTCCGAGAATGGTAACACACTTCCGAGAATGCAAAATCTTCAGTAATTTGTCACGTCAAATCCATAAAGAGACTAGATAATTCTCTAGTTCTCAAAACAGCTTCCAAAACGCAAATCGAAAGCTCAAATACCTCAACCGAATGAACCGAATTTCATCTTATCGTTCTCGGACGTTTAACCAATCACAAATCGAATCACTCTAATTCTTTAATGGCGTATGATACCACTTGTTAGGTCTTATTTATCTTGAATCATACATAATCAATCATGAAAGCTTAGAGAGAATAGTAGAGGATGGCAAGTATTTAATTTTCAAATGATATAAAATGGAGGGAAAATGGAAAAGATTATTACAATGCTTACCCTTCTAATGGTGATTAGAAGGGGTATTTATAGGAGAGGGAAATAAGCTTCCCTTCCTTTATTTTTCTAATGTTTCACTACTAGTCCCTATACTTTGGTAATTATGCTATTTCTTTCTTTTAGCATAATAAACCTTATTACAAGCTACTTTATTCTTAACAAAATAAAGACTAATGACTAAATATAATTAAACCACATAATCGGCACTTTTTATGAACCTAACAGGGGAAGACTGTGACAATCCGTTATTTCAGGTCATTTTACGACTCAATTCATTTCCATTATTTATTTTTAGACTTTTACGCGTTTGCTTTTAATTTTCATCGTTTAGTTAAATCGCGTAAACTAAAAATCAACATTCAACGTAAACGAACATCAAAGAAGTAAAAGTTTACGTCAAGCAAGAGTTATATAATTATTATGAGGATAATTTGTTACTTTTCGTATTATATTTTTATTGGTTACGTAAAGCGTCTACGTTTCGCAATAAAATACATTTAGGCATACCCGGACGTACCTATACCTATCTATACTTAAACAAATACCCACTATTATACCTAATACCCAAAATTAAATCAATTTATCACTTAATAAAGCCCTATGGCCGGATATACAAAGTATACACAGAAATTAAATCATAAATCCCACTAACATCACTTCACTTTTGTTATAACCTTACACCAAGTACCCTTACAATCCCATTTCTCTAGTAACTGGCTAATCAAGGTACCCTCCCCATGGTTTGAACCGTTCCCTCCTCCTAGGGAGGAGGAGAACAACTTACAACCTCTTACACCTTATCCTTGAAACCACTACAAGTCCATGGTATGTTTAAGGTACTTTATACATTACATATTACTATATAAGGAAGTCCTAGGAAACATTATACTCTCATTCATTTCATGCAAGTAAACTTCACACTTTTCTCTCCCTTTTTACTCCCATAAAGCCACGACTCACTTATAACTTTTAGGATTTTCATAGCTTTTGATTTTACAAAGATACAAGTGTACTAGTGTTCTTAGTAGTAATATCTAAGGTGATTCAAGGTATATTGGAAGCTTGGGTATTGATTTTACAAGGGTTTAATAAAGAAGAGAATTAGGGTTTTCTTGCTAGGGTTTTGAATTAGGGTTTGGTATTTGGGGTTTGATTTGGTGTTCTTCATATTCCTACACTCTTCTAAGATCTACTTAAACCCTAATCTTTCTAATTATTCATTTACATATTTTCTATACTTGTTATTACGTTAATCACCACCTAGGGTTTGTTTTTATGGTTTATAAAATATTACACGCATGTACAAGATTCGAATATATATGTATCTTTGGTGAAATGATGTTTAAAATGCAAGATCATACGTTATATAAGTGTTGGGTAATTTATAAATGTAGTTTATAAATTAATTTGTTGAAAGTTTGATTACAAAGTTTATATACAAATTATTATGAGGACTTGGTACTTGGACAAGCATGATGGACATAATCTTGAGGACTCAAAATATGTAAGACATATGATTTAAATTAATTTAGAGGACTTGTACAAATTAATCACGTCATAATTTATAAAACTAGTTATAAATTACATATATATAAATCCGAACTCTTTTGAGCTTACTCTTTGGATTCAAAATTTTAAAAATTCTAGAAGCATTTTATTATGATAGTACATTTCATAAGGAATCCAAGCATATAAAGAACTTGAAAAACCAAGCTATAACTAAGAAGTTATGACATTTACAAGATTACGATAATTAAATATATAAAAGTGTTTTTATAAAAGTTATTTTATAAAAATGGTTACTCTTTCATATCTGAGAAAAATATATGAATATTTTATCATAATAGAACATCTCAATACGATTTCTTGGATATAAAGAACACAAAAAACAGAGTTAAAACGAAGGAGTTATGAGTTTTACGAGATTTAAGGTTATAAAACTATTTTTATAAACGGATTTGGGTTATTGTGTTCGACATAGATTTTTATAAAAACAATGAGTAATTTATATAAATAGTTTATCTCGTCACAATTTCATACATTTAAAGAACAAGCGAAACGGAGTTAAAATGAGTAAGTTATGAGTTTTTAAAGATTTCGGATAAATAGAAACTATAAAACTAATTAATTTTTATAAATAATTTTCTGTAATTATTATAAAAATGTAACAATCTGATAAGAATATAAAAAGTGGTTTACAAGTGATCTCGAGTCCGTTTGGGCTATAAAAACCTTAAGAAATATTGTTGTACCATTTATATAATATTTATATATATTTTTCACTTTATAAATATTATTTCATAAAACAATTAAACTATTTATATAATATCATTATATGAACAATACAAATAATAAATCATGTATTATTAACAAATAATCAATTGTTGGACAAAGATAATACTTTATTTTACGGATACAAATACATAGACATTATTTAACAAGTACAATTTAAATATTGTTTTGACTTTTTAAATTAAACAAAAACTATTAGGTGGTGATGTAACTCTATAACATATGATATTGTATTTATATTAAATACATTATACTTATACGACCTATAATTAATTAGGTTGCATTCGGATTCCGCGAGACATTTCACTTATTTGATTTATATAATCAAGCATTCACTTGAGGTGAGTTCATAGCCCTATTTTTATACAATTCCAATGATTTATAATTCTTGAGGTGAGAAACATGCATTGTTTTATATATGGATGCAAGTACACTTTAAACAAATTACGAGTTTGCCTAAGTAGCTATAACCCACTATGCCCATGAATCATGAACTGTTAATTATTGGATTGTAAGCGTGAATGTTATGAATAGATCTATTTGGGATTGACATCCCCGTTTGGTGAGTAACGCTCACTAGTTTCGGTAGTACCGAACCGATGAACGTATACCATGTCGGACTTTGGATGTTGCGGGTTGAACATCTACACGGGCACATTATTGGCATTAATTTGCACACATACATGTTGTAGCTCCAGTGTCATGAGCTTAGCGCATTTCGTAATTACCTTTTGAGATATTGTATGTGTTACATATCTTGCACTTGGAAATCTTGTGATCCTACTTTATACACTACTTAAACCTGTGAATTCACCAACTTTATGTTGACGTTTTAAAGCATGTTTTTCTCAGGTCAATAAGGTACAAGAAACCGGGATACATTGGTGGTCATCATTTTGGAGTCACATTACTATAAAGATTTGTGTGCATTACATTTTGGGAATATCTATTATGTATTAAAATCTTTACATTTTCAAGGATGAACAAGTTAAGCTTCGGGCTTTTGTAACAAATAATTTATTTCATCTTATGTATCATTTTTAAATGACTCATATAGAGGTCATTCTCTCATCTTGTGCTATTGATCTATAATGTAACACTCTCAGACCCGTATTCTGTTGCGACCCTATTTGGAGGTGTTACACCTTGTTCACATATCCCAAAGGTAAAGAAAGGGCATTAATTGTGACCCTATTGATCTAGATATATAAATCACTATATGGAGAGCCATCCTGACATCTAGCTAACTTGGCCGGTATCACTAGATCCAGTTGAATGATAAGTCGCATACAAAAGCATGTAAACAAGTATGAATTGATAAACATAAACAAGCAATCAACAATAAATTAAGCATTCGATATAAACAAACCAAACATTCAAATCTTCATAATCATAGCTAATACCCAAGGGTATTAGCCCTTAATCATTGTAAGCAATACAAAAGTAATAATTTAAACAAGGTAAACTAACCGAGTTAAACGAATTATACCAAAAATCGAATGATTACAAGAGTATAGGAGATTACAAGGTGTTTCCTATGAAATTAGTAGCTTTGCTTGACCTCTTCTGCTCTTCTCGTCTTTTGAAAATCAACTTTTGTGGTTAAGGTATCAAAAATATGATCAAGCACATTGAAAACCCGTTTTTAGGTTGTCTATTTATAGTGTCTGGAATTTGGTCGATACGGCGTATCGAAAGAGTTGAATACAGTGTATCGGGGGTTTCTTGGTGTAGGGTCCACGTTCGATATATTCTAAAATATTTTTTTACTTTATATTGAATACGGCATATAGATGTCTCCTGGGTGCAGCATTTTAGACTTTGTATCTTCGTGGTTTATTGTGAAGTGCAGGCATAGATACGTCGTATCTTCCTTGATGGATATGGCGTATAGGATGTCAAAACAGTAATCATCAAATGTCTTTATTTAAGCTCCAGAATGCATGAATTTTTGCTAATCTTCACCAAGTACTCCATAATTACTGCAATTCTCAAATACAAACGATTAAGTGACAATTCTTGCAATAATTATACAAAATGGGTAATTTACATGGGATAAATGATGCTATAAAAGTGACTTTATTTGATGTCATCAATTATGTTAGATCGAAGCTATGCAAGAAGAACTTAATGAGTTTGAACGTCTTGAAGTATGGGAGCTCGTACCTCGTCCAGATCATGTCATGATAATCACTTTGAAGTGGATTTTCAATGTTAAATTAGACGAGCTAGGAGGTGTTTTGAAAAACAAGGCTAGGTTAGTAGCAAGGGGATATCGTCAAGAAGAAGGGATCGACTTTGAAAAATCTTTTACACTAGTTGCACGACTAGAAGTTATAAAAATATTTTACACGGTTGATCCTACATTATTCACTTGGAAAGAAGACAAAGACATCTTACTGGTACGAATCTATGTAGATGATATAATATTTGCTTCTACTGATCCTTCCTCTGTGAAACATTTTCTGAAATAATGTGCAAATTTAAGATATCGATGATGGGCAAAATGTCTTTCTTTCTAGGACTTCAGATTTCTCAAAGTCCCAAAGGCATCTTTCTTAACCAATCCAAATACGCTCTTGATATAATTTAAATGTATGGTATGGAAACCAGTGACCCAGTGGATACTCGCATGGTGGAGAAATTCAAATTGGATGAAGATCCACATGGGAAAGTAGTTGATCCTACATGTTATCATTGAATGATTGGCTCCCTTATGTATCTAATATCCAGTAGACCAGAGCTTGTATTTGTTGTTTGCATGTGTGCCCGGTATCAGGCTAAGGCTACTGAAAAGCACTTACATGCAGTTAAATGAATCTTTTGATACTTACGAGGAACTATTAATATGGGTCTGTAGTACTCGAAGGATTCCGGTATTGCACTAACAGCTTTTGTAGACGCTGATCATGCTGGTTGCCAAGATACTAGAAGAAGTACATCTGGCAGTATGCAGCTCTTGGGTCATAGATTAGTCAGTTGGTCATCTAAGAAACAGAAAAACATAACTATATCCTGTACAGAAGCTGAATACATAGCCTTATCCGGATGTTGTGCTCAAATACTTTGGATGAGATCACAACTGATAGACTACGGCCTTGGATTTAACAAAATTCCTCTCTACTATGATAGCAAAAGTGCCACTGTCTTATGCTGTAACAACATCCAACACTCAAGATCCAAGCATATTGACACCATATACCATTTCATTAAGGAGCAAGTGGAAAATGAGGTGGTTGAGCTATACTTCGTCAGAACAGAATATTAGCTGGCAGATATCTTTACCAAGGCAATGGGACGAGAAAGACTTGAATTTCTTATCAACAAGCTTGGAATGAGAAGTATGTATCCTGAAACGCTGAAAAGAGTGGCAGAAGAAGAAGAAGAAGAAGAGTGAGTTTGAAACATCTTCTTGTAACCTATGTAAATATTTAAAACATAAAAACTCAAAAAGATTTTTCATTTTTATAAAATTTACAAAAAGAAAATACAAAAAATATAAAACCCATAAAAAGAAAATAGAAAATTAAAAAAAATCAGAAAATACAAAAATATGTTTTTCATGATATGTTTTCTGAAAATCGATAATATTTACGGCTTTAGAAATGTCATTCAATAATGATACAAAGCTGTAAATAAAGTTCGAGCAGAAGTTCTAAATGTTTTCAAAACATGTCACTGGCTTGCAGTTATTTCAGACTGCAACCCGTTCTTAAAGGCAAGTATTTTGTCAAAAAGAAAACTTGACCTCACAACGGGAATTCAATTTTCTCAGGCATGATCTACTTTATGGTTATGCAAAGGCTTGTGTATACTTTGCTACACAACCTGGGCTTTCTATCAATAAGTGTACGTGTTAGTGCATTTATTTTTTCAAAATAAGAGAAATATTACTTTTTGTGTAAAAGGTGTTGTATTTCAAAAATAAATCAATCATCTCAGTTTCTAATCAAAAAAGGATTTTCAAAGAATTTTCTATCACTCAAACAATGTTTACAGCTCTTTAACTAGAAAACAGGACATTATTTAAGGGGGAGAAATGTTCAAACTCTTTCAAAAATGATCTTTCAAAAGTCATCACGGAATAAACGAAAAAAGTTTTTAACAACAACGGATCATCAATTAAAGGGGAGTTAATGCCTTTATAACTACAATGGGCATAAGATGTTATTTGTTTTAACTTTTAGGGACTAAAAATCAAAATTTAGGAATGAGGACCTAAGTTAGAAACTTTGGGGACCAATCTTGCCATTTCTATAAAAACTTTTAACTTAGTACTAAGTTTATGTAGGAAATAAAAGGAATAGCAAAGTTGAGGGACTAGTTTTGCTTTGTTCGAAACCTTAGCCGATTAACATAAGTTTTTACAAAACACATTTCTCACAAATTTAAAAATAAAAACACATTTCCCTCTCTACACATTCTGCACGATTCAAGGTAGAATTCAAAAATCATTTTAAGTTTCGAGGTAATGATGCCAACTTGCTAATAATCTCTTTAACATCAATTTGTCAAAAGGAATTAAAATTATTCACTTTCTATTATTCAAAAAGCTTAATTCGAAATTAGGGTTCATAATCTGAAAGTTGTGATAAAGTCTAATTAAAATGAAGGGTTTTGTCCGTTAGGGTGCGATTAAAACTCGTGTGAAACAGTTTTTGATAACTCCAAATCATTTGTGAGTTAGAATGATTTTTCGAGTGTAGAATTGTGCGAAACATGTGTTTATGTGTGAATGATTGTGGGTTTGTGTTCTATGTCGTATCATATGCTTCCTTGTTCCCCTATAACATGTTTTAGTCTCCTAGGATATCATAAGCTTGATTCTTGGTATTCTTAGGTGCGAAAATAGCAAAAGTGGTATGAAGTATGTATGTGTTTTGTGTTCAACATGTTGGTAAACTGTGCTGGATTCCTAAGCTTGCTTATTGTGTCTCCTAGATGCATTGTAAAACATATGATAAGTATTCTCCTTACTTGTGCTCGAAAATGACTTAGAGAGCTTAAATGATGTTTAATCTTGATGAATTTGATTCTGCTATGTATCATGATAGACATGTGATGTTAGTGAATAAGGCTCAATCCTTAAGCTTAGATAAATATCGTTTTAATTAACAATAATTATGCGAAACATGTCTTGTCATATTCATGCAAAATATGTTCAGTTATAACTGTGCGAAATATGTGTTAACGTAATTGGGCGAAATATGTATTAACATAATTGTGCGAAACATGTTAATACATAATTGTGCAAAACATGTCACCGGTGGAACAAATATAACACCCCCATTTTTGACATATAGCAGCGGAAGCTAATCTGGGGTATTATTTCATAGTATGTAACACCCCCATTTTGCTGACGGTTAATGCATACATGCATACCTCAGAATCTGTTTGAAGCTTTTGACGAGTCATTACAGGTTTGATGGGTCACCAATAACTTGATCTAGAGGATGATCTTTTGTCCAAATGTGAGTTGAGGGTTGTACTTGGTGGAAATTCTGCACATTTAATGGTTCTAGAGTGGCCGTAGAGGATTCAATTTCCTCATGACTTAAAGTATTATATAGAACAAAATCCAGGTTTCCATTAAAATCAACAGAATCTTCTTGATTAAATTCATCAGCGTCTGTCAAAGAGATTGGAAATGTTTGTTCGTCAGATGTAGTTTCAATGGGAGGAGCCTCATGATTTTCAACAATGATTGAAGATGTGGAAGGTGAGTCTTTATTAAATTGAGTCGATTGTGCAGCAGAATTGATGGGTGTATCAAAAGACCTCTTCTCAAAATATTCTTCAAAACATTGGCCAAACAAATATCAAATCGTTCTTTGGGATGGAAGTATTCATTGTGTCTGCTGATGAAGTATTATTATTGAATCGTTGGAACACGGGTTCTAAACAGTCATGTTCAAAAGCCATAGCTGTAAGCTCGTCAAACTTGACATGAATGGTTTCCATAATCTTTTTGGTGCGTCGGTGATTTGTTGGAATCTATACACGTAAAATGATATAATAAGTATAGAAAATTACCAAACTACCCTTGAAGACAAAGGTAGTAAGGAAAATTCTCACAAATATATATAATTAATAGTATATTACCGGTATAGTGATTACCGGGTCGTATTCTCGAAGATTTTATGAAATTGAGGACAAGTTTGTTGTTTGGGCCAAAGATTTGATTTGATTCAAAGATGATTTGTTTCCTAAAATCCTAAAAGTGAGCAAATTAAAAGACAATTAAACCTAACTTAAATAAAGGAAAATTAAACTTTAACGCAAAATGGGAATCCTAAATGGTGATCAAAAACTCTAATTTTTCAAAATTAAACCTAAAATGAATTTTTTACTTTTCATTATACTATAATGGACTTAAAAAGTATGTTTATGAAAACTTAGAACAAAAACGGAGTTGAAATGAGTTTAAAAACTCGAAAAACGTGAACGGAGTGAATCTTGTTCTTTAAAAGATAAAATTTTGCAAATTAAACCCTACGAAAGCAAAACTAATTTTCCTAGAAACTTTATGATAAAAGAAAATTTTCTAAAATTTTTGAAATTTTTTTTTTTTCGAAAATTTTTTGAAAAAATTTCGAAAATTTCTGCAAATTTTTTCGAAAATATATATTTTTTTCGAACATTTTTTTTGAAAAAAAATTTTCAAAATTTTTTTCTAAACTTCTTTTTTTCGTAAATTTTTTATGTGTATAATTTTTTTTTCGAATTTTTATTATAAAAATTTTCTCGATATTTTTTATAAAAATGTGTGTAAAATTTCGAAAATTTTTTTCTTAAATAATTTTTTCGAAAATTTTTTCACATTTTTTATAAAAATATCGAGAAATTTTTTATAATAATAATTCGAAAAAAAAAATGTATACACATAAAAAATTTATGAAAAAAAAGAAGTTTAGAAAAAAATTTTGAAAATTCTTTTTTATAAAAATTTTGAAGGGAAGAAAAGAATAAAAAAAATATTTTTTTTTTCGAAAAAAAAAAAAAATTTCAAAAATTTTTCAAAAAAAATGTTCGAAAAAAATATATATTTTCGAAAAAATTTGCAAAAATTTTCGAAAAAAAAAAAAAATTTCAAAATTTTTTATAAAAATTTCGAAATTTTTTTTTTCGAAAAAAAAAAAAATTTTCAAAAATTTTTCAAAAAAAATGTTCGAAAAAAAAAAATATATATTTTCGAAAAAATTTGCAAAAATTTTCGAAATTTTTTCAAAAAATTTTCGAAAAAAAAAAAAATTTTCAAAATTTTTTATAAAAATTTCGAAATTTTTTTTTTCGAAAAAAAGAAAAATATATTAAAACCACAGGGACGATTTTTGAAACTTCCTCAAACGATAGTAGCTTAAATTGACTAACGTTGTCACATAAATAATTAACGGTACAAAAGTTTTGTTCAAGTTGAAAAATAATTTGAAAGTACATTGGTCATATCGGGTAATAAAAAAATAAATGGTTATTTGTGGTAAATTTCAGAAAGTAGGTTGTTATTCTATGGCTTTTACCCAACTTATAAAAGCAAAGTGTGAAAACCTGAAAACAAACAACTTTAATAAAAGAAATTATTTTTGAAAATCACTAAATAAGCTAAAAACTGGCTTATAAGACAGAAAAACTCTTAAAACTATTTTTTTTACTTTTTGGCTTTTTATCTAAAATTGACAACTTAAAAAACTAACAATAAGCTAAAAGCTAGGAAAGCAAAATTATAGCAAAATATATTTAAAACTAATAAGCTAGTTAAACAAGAAAATAAGCAAAAGGAAAGGAAATAAGCAGATTAAGCACTTAAAATAAAACTGCAAACCAAATAAACAAACAGATACTTTGGGCTAAGTACTCAAATAGACCTTATGACAATAAGCCCTATTCCTACTTAAAACTTGAACTTAAGACTACTTAAAACAGCTTTTTGAAATCATTTTGAAATTCATTTGCTTAATGAAAAGACTGTTTGAAAATTGCTTATAAACTCAGATTATGCTGAACTTTTTGAAAAGTCAAATGGCTAAATTGTAGCTTAAAAACAAATGATCAAATGAACTTATTTAGAAAAACTAAGCTTAAACATATTAACAATTAACTATAAACTACTTATATTCCAAAAGTTAAAACCTAATTACTAATTTAACCTCTGAAATTTGAACTTGAAATTGGCAGTTTGTGTGTTCTACCTATCTGATGCAATTGACACAAAGAGTGACCTAAACTCAAAACCTTCTATTGCAGACCAAAGTAAACAATCCTAACTCTCTTAAGATATGAAACTAAAGGCAATTAAAGCAAATTCTAATCCTAGAACTGAATTAAGCTGATTATCATATTTATACTTAAACATATTTATGAACTGTGAACAACTTAAAACTATCAAAAACAAATTAACACTTATATAGCTTATTAGGACATACTCTATCAAACTCTATATGAGATATTAAAATCAAAATCAACAAACCAAAAGCCACAAACAGTTCTTAACTTGAGGTTAGAACTGTTGATCCAAACACTCCCTTAATTTTTCTAAAATCCATTTAAGTTTATTAGATTTAAATTAAGAGCTTAATTCCTTAATACCAGATAATGACAAGTTAACAATGTGACTAATAAGCAGCAAATAAGCCAGATTAATAAGCTAATAGCTAAACTAATATTTTTTTTGGTTTTTTCACTAATTTATAACAGATTATGAAAACAAAGATTTAAGACTACAAATCAAACTCAATAAGCTCAAAATTTCTACAATAAGCATTAATAAACAAGCTAGGACAGAAATAAGCAAACTATAAACATAATTAAACTAATAAGGCAAATTTAAACTAATTATTAAAAAAAAAAGACAGAAAAAGTGTTAAAATTAGATATGAACCATGATCCCAGTAAACAGGGACTAATGCTCAAATAGAGCTTATGTCTACAAGCTCTGGCTTATTTAGAATAAGCCATTGAGGTCTATGGACCCCCTTCCAGGTTTGATCCATCATCCATTTTTAGCTTTGGTAATTTAGGGGAGGTATTTGTATATGCTTGAGCTTATTTAAGCTTTTTGAGCTTAAATGAGCAGCTTATGAGTAGTCTTAAGAGCTTAATTGAACAAAACAAGCTTATTTAACCATTTTAAGAAAATTTAAGAACTCAATGCAGGAATTTAAACTTTTATTAATAGAAGATGCTTATTACAAAGATGAAATTGAAATTACATTAAACTAAAACATTACTTGAAAGAAAATTACAAATTTAAAAGCTAATTTTACTAGCTACTTAAAAACTACTCCTAGATGCCCTTGTGAGTGAGGAGATGCCTTGTATTTATAGTGCTTGAGAGAAGCTTCTAGGTCCCTGAGTTTGTTAGACGCTCTCATTCATCCTGGCCCTTCCTTTAATTTCAATCATTGGATCATAACTCTGAGCCGTTGGATTAGATTTGATCACACGGATTGCCAACATGGCATTCCGTGTGTCAGTCTATTTGTACTTCTTTTATACTCACTTTAGTGTAAAAATCCATTTCCCCGTGTGTTTCTTTCCATGCCCGCGCGTCAGACCTTTTAGGCTTCATCCAATCAAAGCTCTTAATGACGTATTCTTGTGCCAGCTTGGACCTTGTCACTTGAATTGCATAGCCACGTCCTCAATTTACATTTACCCCTTGTTTTGAGCTAGGGGTTAAGTGGAGGAGATGATGAATAGTAAAAAGGGTTTTGGCGCCTTTTTAACCGTTTGGGTGGGGGTTTGACTCGGGTGAAGCAGTTGACTTGGGCCCGGGTTTTATTTAAAAGGATTGGGCCGGGTATTTATAAAAAGAATAATGGGCTAGGTTATAAGGGTGTGGTTTATATGTAGATAACAAGTGTTAACTTTTATTAATAGAAAGTTAACACCGTTAGGGTTTTAAGGGTTATTTGTGAAATTTGTTTAACAATGAGGGGCTATTTTGGGAATTTTTAGGTTTTGTCATTTAGTGAGTTGACTTTGGTTGCCTTGGATGACCTTGAAAGCATTCTCCCGGCTTTTGTACACTCTATCCGTTCTCGTGTCCGTGTTTGTCCAGTTTTGACCGTTTTCTTGTGATATTTGCATTATCCATACCTACACAGACAAAACAAGCAATATACAAGCATTTTAAGCACAATTTTATCTTTTTAGGGATATTTTTGATATAGAAAGGATATGTGATTTTGCACTTTCAAAATCCCCAAACTAAAGCGATTGGTGTGTCCTTCACGCAATATATATATGCTTTAAAACCAAATACCTCAAAAACTTCCCCAAACTAAATCTTTGAAAAGTAGCAAAGACTTTCGTGGAGAAAGTTTAGAAATCACAAGTTATAAAACACCCCATTTTCCCATTTTTCAAATTTCTCTTTTTTTACAAAGATAAACTTAGAATATTTCGACTTTCGTTATTTCCATAACTGTTAGGGATCATAGAATAAGATGCATTTCGATCCGAGAATGCCCCAAAAAGGATAAATTCATCGTTCCCGACTTTTCACTTGCTCCAAACCAAGCTTAAAACGAAATCACAGCTAAATATCAGTAAAGATGCTAACACTACTCATATTTGCAACTTGTGAACTTTTTACTCTCGACATTTATTATATCTTAAGTGAGTGTGCTATTTTGAATTTCAACCATGGATCAACGTTTTACAAAATAATATGCTTCACGTTCCACTCGAGAATAATTGATTGAGGGCGAGATCAACCCATGTGCGACTTTGTTCGACTCATTCCCAACCTTCGGCTAGTGACCAGGCTTTTGACACCCCACAGAGACTAGTATCGGGACTCACGGACCTTAGGTTTCAAAAACTCTCAGGTTTCTCGTATATACATAGCTTATAAAATAGAATAGTCAAAGTTCAAAAGCATATTAGAATTTAACAAATAGAAATCTATCTATTAATTTAAACTTAAATATTTATGCAATTGTAACCCTCGACCTTTTAGAAGGCTGCAACATCGGTTGTGAGCCGGCAAGATGCAGCAAACTTTTATCAGCCGCGGATTTTTATTTTTCTATGGGCTTTCTTTAGAAGACTACCACATCGGTTGTGAGCCGGCAAGAGGTAGTAAACTTTTATCAGCCCACAGCTTTTATTATTATTATTATTATTATATTTTTATTATTCTATATATATATATTTTTTTTTAGGAAGACTTCTTTTTGAAAAATTCAAGTATAAGTTTGAACTAAGACTAAAATTTTTGCTATATATTACATAAAAATTGTTGATTTAAGTTTAATCTCTAAAAATAGCACGTATTATTATTCTGGTTAAGAGCTTATGGGAGAAAAAGTCACAAATTACATACATGAGCTCTTAAGATTTCCAACTAATCCTTGTTTTAGCATACCACTCATACTGAACTATATCATTTTTCGTTTCTTCGCCGAATTTTCGCGAACGCTTAGCCTAAAAGTTAATGAACAAGCTAGAGCTCAACACGCTCGACCGAGTCAAAATTTATTCTTATTCTACCCAGCAGGAAAGTCAAAATTGTGACAAAAACACTTATTTTATTTTTGAAAATTTTAATTTTTTTCATTTTTGAAATTTTTGGTGGGAAAACGGGGTACGTGAGAACAACGGGCAAAAGTAGGTAAGATCATATCGAAGATATACTACCCCATACTAAAATTAAACATTGTCCTCAATGTTTCCTAGCCTAAGACTTAAAAACCCCATACTAGAACTCAAAAATGTCGAATGCATAACTCAAGCCTGAAGAAAGTAACACAAAAAATCCTAGCCGTTTACCGTTTTATAGTGTGCTTATAGAGATAAATGTTAGACGTAATAATCTTTTAGGATATCGGATTTCCCAAACTAATGGCAAGCAAAGGCTATTGAAGCTTTGAGTGGACGGGAACAAAACACCAAACACGGTGTCTTCAGAAAATTTTGGTCAATCCTGCAAACATATCACAAGTTAATAACACAACAAGAATCGGAAGAGTTTTTTTTTTTAGGATGATGTTCAAGCCTCCTTTCAATCACAATAGAAATAAGAAAAGAATAATAGAAAATGTGAAGAGCATGGGGTGTGGTGCTCCCACGAAAGCGCTTTGTTTGTGTGGTAACCGACGTCACATAGCTTTGACTCGATCCCCGAATTCATTCGTCCTTGGAGAAAGTGTGGAGATCTTGGACTACCTTGGGTGGTAAGTCCCCTCCGAAGTAATGCTTCACACAATGACCAATCACCTTAAAGTTTGGACCATCCAGGTGAGGTAAACTCAATGGTTCCGTAGGGAAAAAAAAAAACTTTGGTGATGGTGAAAGGTCTGACAAACGGAGTTTTTAGCTTTCCTGAGAATACTTTAGACGATGAGTTTGATGAGTAAAACTCGATCACCAAACATTTAAAATGCGGTTTTTGATCTTGAGTCGTTGATGAAGCTTTTCGTCCTCTTTTTTATATCCAAAGATTCTCGTAAGCTTAATCACGAAGCTCATTAAGTTCATTAAGTTGAAGCTTTCGGTGATCACCCGCGGTTTTAAGATCGAAGTTAGCATGTTTCAAAGCCCAATATGCTTTATGCTCTAACTCGATAGGTAAATGGCAAGACTTCCCGTACACTAACTTGTAAGGCGTACAACCAATAGGTGTCTTAAAAGTAGTACGAAACGCACACAAAGCGTCATCAAGTTTATCGGACCATGAGGCACGATTTTCTCCAACCGTCCTTTCTAGAATACGTTTTAAACCTCGATTGGACACCTCCACTTGACCGCTCGTTTGAGGGTGATAAGCGGTAGCTAGACGATGTGTGACCCCTGTACTTTAAGACATCTACTTTATGTTTCACCCCCCCATTTTTACATATAACAGGGAAGCTAAATCTGTGGGTATTACTTAATGAAAAACAACAATATAATCATAGAAATGACCCAAAAGAGACGTTTGTTCAAATGATACGTTTATCATTCATTTCAAATCAGGTTTTACAAAGGCAGGTCCCAAAAATCTAGTTTAACCATACAATGAGAATGATAACAAGTTTTAGCCATCGTCCATGTCCATGCCACTCCGTGCTGTTGTTAGTTGGTCAATAACCTGAGATAAACATGCTAAAAAAGTCAACACAAAGGTTGAGTGAAATTCATAGGTTTGATAAACAGTTTGAATTACAAGTTATAGTGTAATAATTGTACAAACACAATTATTAGAAAATAGTTATTGTTATGATCTTGGGTTACGTTATTATATACCTCGTTATTTGTAATAATTGCAACGAATGCAATTATCATAGTAAACAGTTTTATTACTGCGTTATTGTCTTGTTTGGTCTGTTTGGTCATGTCTTGTATAGTATAGTCTGGTCTAAGCTCATGGCACACAAACTGACTAGTGTATATATATACCCAAAATGATATGATATATATATAGAGTTAAATGGCACTTCGGTGTAGGTAATTGCCATATACCTATGAAATTCAAATATAGTGTGTTTGGTTACCTATCCGGCTAACACAAACATGATTCGTCAATCCCGATAGATCTATCCACAATATTTACGTTCACCCGAAAGAGATTAATGGTCCATGATAATGAGGGACTTTTGGCATAATGTAACTTAGACAGTAGCTGTAATAGTGTATCATAGGGCTGGCAATTTCTGACCCGACACGAAACCCTACCTGAAACCGACACGAAAATAAACAGGTTTGGGTTGAGGTACATAAGTTTTGGGTCAGTTTTGGGTCGACTCAGTTGACCCGTTTATTAAACATGATAGCATATAACTTGTAAAAATACTTGTATTCCTGGTTTAAGCATGTATAAGTCTTTGAAAAGTAATCACATTGTTATAAGATAAACGAGTATGTAATAGAGTTTGTAACAAGCATGTATCCCCCTCGCGAGTTTATAAAACATATAAATAAGTAAAGGCGAGGTTATGAACTTCACCTGATAGGTAGATGTAATAAATATTCCAAAATGAAAGCTGACGACCTTATCACAATCTTAACAGGGAAGGTTGATATAGCAAATGATAGTAAACAGCCACGTCACGCAACCTGAGTAAATATGTTGAGTCTTAGGAAGATTGTACTCTAGAACTTTAGTTTTAAGAGTTATGAGTTTGATTGAAGAGTTTGGAATTATTGTATCACCGTTCGGGCCATCATAATTCAGAAGTCATTCAGTAAATGTTTGAGGAGCTAGGGCACTTTAAATCGTAAACCCAACAACTCAGTCAGAACGTAATACCAAGATGAAACCTCTTAATATGAAGCTCCCTAGTATTGTGATACGATATAATCAGTTTTAAGCGTTTTAATCAATATCTGGAAATGTTAAGCACGAGAAGCGTTAATTAAAGTTATGTCTTGTAAGGTTTTAAACATGATTTTATACTTTTTCAAAATGTTACATTTTAGACCCTGGGGTTTGAAAAGTTGCAAAATAGTCCTTGGAGTTTGCATTTTTACGACTTTGGTCCTTCAACTTTAAAAGATATACCAAGTAAACCTTGCACTTTGAAAAGTGACATAATAGACCCCTATAGTTATAACTTTGATAAAATGACATATTCAGCCCTTCTAGTTATTAATTTTAGGAAAGTTACGATTACTATACCTTGCATGGATTATAATTACAAAACATGTCCAAATTGCCCAGGCAGTTTATTTTACATCTGGTTCAACAGTGAATTTATAAGTTATAATAAACTAACAAATATGAAGATTTTAACGCAACGCAAAGTCTTTTTTAAAATACGATCCGTTAAGACTAGGAAGCAACAACGGTAGTCAAAATTAGGGTTTCAAAACGTAAACGCGCGGGTTTTAAGTTCAAATTCCTTCATTAATCAACAAAGAGGTTATTTTAACATTAGTTAAGCATGCTAGGATAGATTAAAACAATATTTAACCATTATAACATTCAGTTTTAAGAAAAACGCGAAATTAGGGTTTCGGGTGTACGATTTTGGATCAAAATGGAAAATGAGCATGAATTGTGTTATGAAACTTTAACAAGAGTTAATTTAGGATCATATGAACATTATAAAAGAGTTTATTTAGGATCATATGAACCTTATAAGGGTGTATTAGCAGGTATGAAGATGATAGAACCTGGGTTTGAGCTTATAGCTTGAAAATGGGTTGAAATTAGGACTTTTAGCTTCGTACGCCTAGAATAACGACTCTGAGGCTTCAAGGCTTCCATAATTCTCTTGTTTCTCGATCTTAGGCCTTCTTAGAACGTAATGGAGCAAAGGATTGCTACCTATAATGGGTATGAGATAAGAGAGTGGGAGATGAGAATGAAGTAAAGGTTTCTAGCTCTATTTATACTAGTTTGAGATCAAGGAGGTTAAGGAAGCTCATGAATCTGATGTGAGACACTTGTAAAGTCTATTACATGATGTGGTGAAGCTAGGGGCTGAGTTTGGATGAGTCATGGATGCTAGAAAGCAACTAGAAGGGTGTTCGTGGTGGTACTTCAACCGCGACTATTTCTAGCAAAAGAGAGGCCATGTGCCTTCATTTTTAACCAAGAAATGGTCTAAGTAGGTGGGTAAGCTGCTTAAGGGTTTCTAGAAGCTGTTTATGGAGGTGCTTGCACATGGGTGGATGTTAAATGGGTCAATTTTGAAGGAAAATGGGTCGCGGGTCATGTAATGGTTCGGTTAGGGTTTTCTTGAGTTTTCAAGCTTGTATTTCATGTATGCTTGATTAGGAATGTTTGGTTACTGATTATAGGACATATATTAAGGATTATAATCAAGAGTTGGTAAGTGGTTTGAGTTAAAACGGGTTAAAAATGAAGAAATGAGGTCGCGGGTTCCATTTGGTATGGTTTAGGGTTTTCTTGACTTTCTTTGCTTATAATTTGTATATAATGGATCAAGGTTGAAAGAATATTGATCTTAGGTTTTGTATAATGGATTATCAATGAGGATTGATCGTTGATTTAAGTTAAAATGGGTTGAAATGGAATAATAAGCCGCGGGTTTGAATTAGGGCTCGTATAAGGCTTTTAGGGTTTTCTAGCTTTGTAATTCTTGTACATTGTCAAAGTAATGATGGATAATGGTTTGTAAACTCATTTTATGAGTTTACAATGACTCTTGGTTGCTTACTTGAGAATGAATTGGTCAGAAACGAGAAAACGGGTTGAATGATCATTTAGGGCTCATTTAGGGTTTCTCGGATTTATTTCTTGTACACTGTTGTTAATATGGTGAAATGATGATGTAATATGGTTGAAAATGTTGTAATTAATGTTATTACAACTTATTTGAGTATTGGTTTAGGTTTACAATGGATAAAAACGAAGAAACGGGTCATAGTGTAGTATTTAGCTTGGTTTTAGGGTTTAGGGTTTTGAATTAGGGTTTTAAGAGTAAAAATGTGTATGAAAGTTTATGAATAGAATAATTAGGGTTTACACATTGTATATTAAGTGTAGTAGCTTGTACACAAGTTATGGTGAAGAAATTAGAATGAAAACGGAGGTAAAACGGTTATTTTAGATGTCATGCTTAATGACTTGTACATTGTGCTTTGAAAACTTGTACTTGACTTGGAGGGAGTTTATATTTCAAATGAGATGTTATGTTACTTGTAGTCCCAAAAAAAGAAAATATTCAGGAAAAAATTAGCCCGTCCCAACGCAAAATTTTTTTCCCCGAATCATAAAAAAAAAATATTAAAAATTAGCCCCGCCATAACGCATCGCCAAAAAAAAACCCCCGAAACGTAAAAAAAAATTTATCGGGAAAAATTTAGCCCCGCCGCAACGCACGGGTTCTTTTTGCTTGTTGTCCCACATAGGTTGAGGTAAGAATATGTTAGCAGCTTAAATACAACAATGAGAACATATTAATCATGTTGAGGTGAGTGACATGGTATCACATGGTCTTCAGGAGCACGAGTCTCTTTCTCTTGCTTGCGGAGCCTATTTGGTAACTTTACATGAACTCTTAATTTTTTATCAGTGAATAGAAAAGAATATTTGGTAACTGGCCACATAATAAATAGAATATTTATAACACTCACTCTTGGCTATTCATCATTCAAAAAATATGCCTCATTAAAACCTTGCTAGGTAAAACCCAGTGGGACAAAAACCTAGTAAGGGAAAAAGAGTACATAGTTCTTTAAATACGTTAAGGTATGTTGCCTCATTAAAAACCTTGCTAGAAAAACCCAGTGGGACAAAACCGTAGCTAAGGGAAAAAGAGTGCAACACGTATTATTCTCCCTCTCATGGTTATATTTCTCGAGTTATTTGATTATTCTTCTCCCTCTAATGATCACATCACTTGAGTCATTTGAGTACATTTCTCCCTCTGATCTTGAACGTATATCAAACAGTCCTCCTTAGATGTGTTATAAAACTTCTTCATCAGGCATGCACATTCATAGCTTGATTGTCGGGTTCCCAATTTTGGTTGACTGGATAAACCTAATTATAGATCTTCGAAGTTTACAACTTGAAAGTACATAAGTATATATTTGGCTTTAGTTATGACTATCCTGCATTTTCAAAATTAACTAAACCACATCTAACAAGGTAAGTACATATAAAAATGTATCTCGTGTGTCTTTACTCCTTTCGATGATATACTATGAAACATGAGCTATAACTTTCCAACAAAGTTACAATATACTTGTTCATGTTTTGCATGATGCACATATAAAGTTTCATAAGAAAACATAATTCTTTATTTGGCACAATAGTACACAGTAATGCGATTATAACACATATGCTCAAAATATCAATAAGCTCAAGTAGTGTTCTCGATAATTTTTCTCAAGAAGAACACAAGAAAGAAGAAGAATGAAGAATTTTTATCCATCTCTCAAAGGAGGTGTATCTATAATACAAGATAGAGTATTCCGGACATCTAAAAATCCATTTTAAACTCCCCCTTGGATTCCCCACCCCCCCCCCCCCCCACCCCCCCCCCCCAACCCCTCCCAATTAATTTTTCTCCTTTCAAAGGGATTATGATCTTGATTATAATACTTTTCTTGTTTCCAACACCATACAAATAAACTGTCACTACATCCATTAAACGCATATCCATACATCATATAACTCATTCGAGTAGATCATCGAACTTTACAAGTTATTCATTACCAACACCATGTATGACCACTTGCTAAAATTTAATAATTCATACTCATTTTAGTATGACATATCTAAATCAATATTATGATCATCATCTTTATAAATCAAGGGGGTCTCTCCAACATCATGTGACTTCATAAACATGACCATCGTTTTCCATATAAAGATAGTTCGCATTTGCTTTCGTTTTCATGATGTACATATATATCATCCTTTAGATGTTCAATTCATAAGCTAAGACAAATTGTGTCTTTTTGTTTCAAATTTGATTTCTATGCATTTAGTCGCATTCACAATCATAAAATCAAAATATCTTTATAAAGTTTCATAGGCAAACATAATTCTTTATTTGGCACATTATTATACACCAATGTGATTATAACACATATTCCAAACATGATTAATTCAATACAATCAAGTAGTGTACTCGATAACTTTTCTTATACGCTTAAGCATTAAAATTCACTAGCATGCTCTATGCATTTTATATAAAATCTTAACATCACATGAGCTCTATTAATTTATCTTTTAGACGCATATCGATTACTTATTATATTGCCAGACTTATAAAATATTAATGCATTATTTGATCCACCACATGAGAACATGTCTCCCCATGTCTCCTTATAACCATGTCTCGTCACAATAGACTTCAATCTTTTATCATTTCTTTGCGTCTTTACATCTTTTGGCCGCTCATTTAAATAATTGCCAGACAAGTTTAGTGACCGAAATAAAATGACTAGATCATATACGCTGCTAGTGCTCCAATAACAATGTATGTCCCAACAGTAAGACCAATGATTGGTAGTAAGTCTATGGCACGTCTGCAACGTGATAGACTAATCGATTCCAAAGAAAAAACCTCGAATGAAGATATAAAATGGAGCAATAATGTTAAGATGGTCGAATCGAGATAATAAAGACCCCATAACACTCAAAGAGAAACTAGACATAAAGGTAACTAAAAAACCCCGAGTACGTGAAAAACTATGAGATCTCAATAAATGATATAATGCAATGTCTAGCGGAATGTGGAATCAAAAAGTAATGAATCGACGTCGATAGTATTATATAAGATAATGGCCATGGAAATTACTATATATGGAATATCAATTGTCCCTTGAACTTCAAGTTCATATTCATTAATGTGAGGATCAACATTTATATTATAATTCATTCCAAATATCTCGCTGCTCATTCTCCCCCTGAATGAATTATCACTCTCAACATCCCATTTTGTGCATTGTGGTGGATTTTACTATATATTGTACAATTACAATATCTCACACGGGAACTATATGGTTTGTGACCAAAAACCATTCTAATAGGGAGGATTCATTATATATTGTTGGCAAGATGCGAATTTCCCATAAACTATAAGTTGTGTTCTCATAATTATTGGCATTGCAATCAACTGAAGACGTTTTATAAATGTTCTAACAAAAACAATTCGCGTGTGAACATGGCTACCTTTAAGTTCAACACTTATTCCAATAATCGCCCAATACTTGGAAGTATTCACCACCATTCTCAAAAATTTAATTTGGAAAACCCTGCTCACACCGAGCCACTAATCACGCTAACTTTAAGTTGCGTCTTTGATGATCACTTTGACGATGCATCAATTTTAAAACTCAAAATAAACCACATGGCACATGTATAGGCCTACATACATGCTCTTTTCATCTTTTCCAAAATTTTAATGAATGAAGTAACTTCTGTTGGGATTAAAAGCTTCTTGATGCTGTTTGGAAGTAACTACTACTAAGTTAGTGCTGCTGGAATAAAAGTTAATGCTGCTACTTACAACTGCTGAAGGATTACAACTGCTAGAAGAGTTTCTATTGTTAGACGGATAAAGATAAGAGAAAGGATTAAGATGAAGATTGTTTATCAAGATTACTTACGGGATAAGTATGAGATACTTTTGTAAAAGATACGTATAAGTTATTTATTTAGAAGATCATGATAACTTAGGAAAATATTGTAAACCTGTTAGGACATCTTGTGTATAAAAGGAGGTCCTAGGGTATAGAGTTTGATGTACCAAAATCGTATTAAATCATATCAAAGTTCATAGTGTTATTCATAGCTTCAAGGTTTTGTAAACCCTAACACTATTAAGAGTGTTCGTTTTATATTGAGGCTGAAAGTTTAGTAAACTGTTTGTTATTACTGTTTCATTGAAATTCTTCTTAGTATCATTGACTAGATTCTGCATAGTCTTTGATATTCATAATCAAAGTTTCTGTCATAGTTGTTTTGAATTTATTCAATATAACTTAAGCTTATACAAGCTAAGCAAGATCTATTCTATCAGGATCAACAAGTGGTATCTGAACTTGTGAGAAGCTTTGAATAAGAAGAAATTCTACTACATAAAAGATCTACTTTTTCAAGAGGCTATGGATTCTCAAACTACTCAAACCATCAAGCTGCCCATACTCCAACCTGGTGAGTATGATCTTGTGACAACCGTTAATTTTCGAAACTTTAAATAACTATGTTACCCTTTTACTTTTCGAGTTTGACTTGACTTTTGACCGTTTGACCTTTTATCGTCAAAAAAAAAAGAAATTTTTTTTTATTTGAAACTTAGTTGGCTCGAAAGTGACAACAACGCGTACCGACACGAGACTAATGAAATTTTATTTATCTTAAAGGGTCTAGTAACACATTCTTAGACATACCAGCTCAAAAGTTAAAACACTTCTGAGTAACTCAATATGGAAATCTTCCCATATTAACTTTATTCGAAAGTTCAGTGTTACAACATCTATTTGACCTTTACAAAAGAAAAGAGAAACGTGCAAGTGTGTAACGTTTGTTTATGTCTTGATTTCAATACCATGTCCATAAAGTATGCGTCTCATTCTTTACCTCAAGTATGTCATACCCGAAACTACTTTCTCTATATGCATTGTATTCAGGCGGCTGCCGGTTACTGGGTTCGTCAGCGTACTCAGTCACCACATTTTCTTGGTTTCCACACATGGATCTAATGTGTAGTTATATACTCTACTTGATCTCTCGTAAGCATGAATCTGCAACATTATCAAAAATACATAGTGAAACACTTGCACGCTTTAAAAGTTTGTTTTCCATTGAAAACAAATATACATAAGGGACATGTAACAAAGGCCTGATCAATAAAAATGCAAGGCAAAACATGCATCTTTTTTGTGTTCAATGACGCCTGTGTTTCGAGTTACTTTGATTATCTACCTATTATCTTGACCGGGTGTCATGGTACCGTGCACATTAATTCTTAGTGGCAGGGACCATGATTCACTTTTACTGATATACCTTACCTTTGTATAAGTGGTTGTATAAGTTCATTAGAATTCGCCTAAAGCCTTTGTGCCCACTACTCAAATCCATTTTTTTCCATGCGTTAGTCTCAGAAAAAAACCAACATGTTAGTGGGATTTACTTTAGGGGTGCAAGGGTGGTGGTTTATAGCTAATTTGATGACCTTAACGTCTTTTTGCTCGTCCATTGGCATAATACTGAGCGTTGCCCTAAGTTACAGTATTTACAGATATAGAAGTAACTAATTTTGCGTCCTGATATCAGAAAAATCCAACGTGCGTCTAATAATTCACGATACCCTTTCGTATGAGTCTGTTCGACTAATAAAGTTATGATATATTTAAAATAAAGAGAAAATGGTACCTTAAATGAGTAGGCCAGCGAACACAGTTTATCTTGATTCATTGCATCACTTCCGTCGGCAGATTTCGAACAGTATTGAGCTTGTCGACTTCGCCAGTTCCCCATAATGATGACGTCAATGCCTGAAAACACGCTGTAACGCCAAACGTGTCACCGTCCTTCCAACCTTTTCATCCATTGCTTGTTCAATAAACTGCAAATATGCAGAAAAATAGTAGTAATATAAATTAAAGATACATAGTGTAGTATCGGATTTTCAGCCAACTACAGTCTAGTTGAGGATAAATAAACAGTTTCAGATATTTATCTCTGTTGATGCTTATCTTTTTCCTTACAACATAATATACAATGTATCACATTTCTCTATTGATTAGTCAATCTCGTTTTTCAATCATGGTCAGTTACATTACATCTTAGAACAGTATATTGGGATTATGTGCCGCCACAATTTCTAATAATCAAATTTCCCTTTGGAACCCAAATCATCTCTAGACTACAACCAAGAGTACCCTAGTGTTTATTACCACTAACATTACTACTGCTATGAAGGTTTATATATTACATGGGGTTGTGAACACGGGGTTCGGATCTTCATCAGCCTTCGTGTTTGACTTTTTTGTTGCCTTGATTCTTGGCAATCTTCGGGTCACATGTAGTAATCTCTAGAAAGATTATTACATCGGAAAAAGATAGCTTGGGAAAGTTGATTTTGGGTTCTTTTTAATCTCAGACTAGGTCCATGGGTCAATTCTAAAATAAAGCTGAAAGGGGAGACGAACAGGTCAAGCGTATTAAATGGTTCGAACATCATAAGCGTATTAAAAGTCGCCCAACAATGTAATTTGACTACATGCAACTTCATCATTTAATTCGAAGATCAAGAGCTAATAATAATCCTAGTAATCCATGTGTATATAATCAATGTATAATTAAATAAAGACGTCAGTGTTCAAGGTGAACCAGCCACAGTTGTTCGACGTGTACTAAAGAGACCTGTTTTAAGCCCGTAACGTAACCCAATCATCTGGGCCACCACTAAATAGGCATGTTCAACCCGAGCAATCAGCCTGTAAAGCTTGTGTCGTTCTTAGCATCATTGGAATTCATTTGCTTAAAGCCAACATTTTTGTCACAACATTCCAGATAGACAACCTCAAAATGTAAAAAACTAATACTATAATAATGGATCATTTAGATGTTTTGATTTTCTTTCATACCCTGCTGGGTAAATATCGTTCTCCCTTTATATCTTTCTTGGTAAGCATAAGGCATAGTTCTTTGGCAACGTATGGATATTGGCCGTTCTGGTGAATTTCCAGAAATATAAGACAGCAGGGCCGTCCCATGGATTTTGGGTTACAAAAAATTGGGCCCTTTAATTCCTTAAACACAAATACTTTAAAAGAAAAAAACCTATGAATGGTTTGCTTATAATTTGTAAATAACTTATACATAAAAAAACCATAAAACAATTGGTAGAATGAGGTACCTTGATTCTCTTGTATATGCAGTCAACCAAACACAAAGACGGTTTGTCAAAATTACGACACATAAAAAAAGATACGCCTAAAGAAGGCCAGTGATTCTCTTGTAAAGGGACTTTATATATATAACAGCTGAAAATTTTTGACTTGACTTCCATAATATAGAGACTTTGGCCCTATCCTTAAACAAATTATTGGTGGCCCCTAAAAAAATTGGGCCCTGTGCATTTGCTCATGGTGCACACCCTAACATCCGGGCCTGTAAGACAGCGATCCGCATCATCATTAAAGCAACCAATTCTGAAACACACCAAATTTATTTGGAAACAAAATATCAAACGCAAATCCAGATATAGTAAAAGGTCTTCCATAATGGTCACGCAACTTGATAAATATCAAGATTTGCAAATATGAGTATATCATAGCATAAAGGTAAAGTCTTTCGCTTCAGCAGCTTGTTTTAGTAGTAAATCCCTTTTGTTGTCACTTTTTCGTATCATTACCATCTTTTTGGTGTTATTTGATTCGAGCTTGTTACTTTTTCGTATATCATTACCATCTTTTTGGTGTTCTTTGACTCGAGCTTTATGCAAATCTAGCCAGCCTGAATACATGTATTTCGATATAAACGACTTGCATATAAGAGTTACTGTTTTGACCCGAGTACTCGACCCAAAGCCTTGACTTTTCATGTTTTTTACTTAGACACACGCTATCACTCTACATTTAACATTATTTTTCTTAATAGGCTTGCTTCTTCTATGCATGCTTGGGCTTTGACTGTCCACATCCAAATAGTAATGCGCTAATAGGCCATTGCAAATATGGCAATATTTTGTCACTAACTTCAGTTCCATAGATCAAGTATTAAAATGTGGAGTATTCTTCATTATATTATGTACACTATGTAAGTTCAGCATTTTATACGTATCTCGCTCACATGAATCAAACATATGCATTAGTGGAATCTGCACGACATGTAACTATAATAACTGAAGAAAATAAAACTGACCATATGAGAAACGTATCATTAAAATCTAACAGGGTACTTAGATCAAGGGTATCATTTTTCTAATATAAGACCTGACCTTGTGTAGCAACTCCCAGAAGTGCAGCGCCCATCGTCTTCATTTCCATCTTTGACCTCTTCAATTTGACTGTAAAATCGGGAATGTCAAGTAAATTAGTAATTAAAAAAACTATCAACCGTATGCAATCATCAAGGATGTCATATGAGTAAAATGAAAGAAAAGTTGGATAAAAAGTAAAAAACATCAATTGGGTCAGACGGGATAGCCCGACTGATAATTGCTGGAAGTCTATTCTGAATGCATACAACCTTCTTGATCGGTTTATAAAGAAATTTTGGTCATACTTACCGTAATATACATGTTTTTATTTTTACGACTAACTCACTATTTTTTCATGGAATAATCAAAAAGAGTATTATGCATACCTATAAATTCTATCAGAAACCCAAGACAAATACAAAACATAGATCTCTGGCAGCCGATTAGTAAACAACAATACCAATAAGCATATATTCATTAAAGATGTAGGTATCCGGAGAGTGTTCAGAATTGCATATACACTGTGTATAATCCAACAAAATTAGCCCACCATTATCCAACCAAAACCAATTTATTCAAATGACTCAAATCACCATAAACAATAACCAACAAAAAGAAATACCTTACTATCAAGATTCACTCCCTTTTCCCTGTAGCTCTTCAGCATCCAACAACATCTCAAAACTAACAATAAGCCCCAACCAGACATACTTACATCAAATCAGTAAATAGAGGCACACCGGAGTGGAGGGACAGTCCGAAAGACGACGGAGCTTTGTCAGAAAACCTAAAAAACACAGCGGTTAGAGCCAGCAAAAGTAGCCATTACCAAATACCCAACAACACAATCTTTATAAAAAATACCTTCTTTAAATAAACGGCTACAACGTAAACAGCAAACAATTATCATGAAGCTACCGATCACTTATGTGTATTCGACATGAGAGAGAGATGATATAGATCTCAAACTGGAGATCAGATAGAATCTGGTAGATGACTCTAGATACTTGCAATGAAGATTCTAGGTTTAAGATATATTACACAGACTAGTTAGAGATGGTGAAAATGGACCATGTGGGTAATGGGTCCAAAACATGTTATTGTTACTCTAAAAACAATATATAGACAATCCTAAACACCCCTTAAAAAACCATCACCAAATAATCAGAATCAAGCTTCTATAGAGACAACACACAGTATAATATTTTTTTTCAATTCATATTCAAACACTATTTCAATATATTAAGAGCAGTAGTTACGTGTGAGAGTTGCGACATCTTCTCTAGCCCCGATGCCTGAATGCTCTGGAATGGTGACAGGGATGCCTGGATATTCTGGAGAGTGAGAGGCGGTGACTATCATTGGGGATATATGTGTAGAAAAAGGGCCAGGATAACCAAGAAGAAACCGGACGAAAAAATGGCCACGCCACTAGGCCTTAATAAGCCCAACAAAAAAACTAACCCATGTGGCACCAACCACATGCGGATTAGTATAGAGGGTAATTAAAAAATCATTACGATGTATCTTCTAATCAAGAAATATAAATCCAAGAATTGGCCAAAATGCTACAACACAAAGGGTCATTAGATAAGTTTCTAGGTAAACCAATGTTAAAGAATAACTGTATCGTAAAGATACATATCCAGGATTCAAATATTCTACAAAATTGGTTCTATGCGGCTATGTTTATAAGCAAATCAACAAAATTGGTCCTAAAAGTGTCTTCTTAACTGTTAGCATGCTTTGAAACTTAACAAAGGAAACTTGCATGTACGTAAGTTGTACCACTTACATTAAATGAGGAAAAGTCATGTTCTTCAATAGTGACGGGTTCTTGTCGACGTACTCCTTCCATTCTTCTTGGTCAATCTTACCATCACCTTTATAATATGCTTATGCAAACGTCTAAATAAAAAACAATGGTTAAGATTTAAAAGATAATGTGATTGAGATGCATAAATTTTAAAAATTAGCGAAAATTTGAGTTTCAGCCCTAAGTGATGGACGTGATGGTATACGTGGGCATGAGACTTTTACCGACTCATTGCAGAACAATAACTCTACTTAGTTCAAAGTTTATGGCCATTTTAAACTGTATTATGTATGAATTAGCCATTTGTTCTATTTGTTACCTACGACATTATGTTTTCCTATTTTACCAATATATTTGACTCGTGCTATAAATCTTGACTAAGTAAAAAAAACAAAACAAATGGGCGGGCCCAATTAGAGCCCAAAAAAATAAGCAAATGGGTCGCCCAAAAAATAGGAGCCCAAAAAAATCACTATGGCCCGACATTATTACTTGAAGCACTGTAGCATGACATCTCAATTGATATATATAGTAATATATATAATTATACAAAATACCTGATGTAAACAAGTTTGAGAAAGTATACAATTAAACCCTATCCCCCAAATAAACCCAAGCTAAAAACAAACAGAGCCTGAAATATATGGAAGAGAAAAAGAAACACCCCTAAAACAAGGTTGTTGCAGATACAGTTAATTTAACTATTCAGTAAGTTACTCTACACTTACTTTATTAATGAATAATTTATATGTTATATAACCTTTTTGTCATGATGTATATAAATTGTTTGTGACTAATTAAATTATTTCAAACAAAACGGGGCTTCATTTGTTACTAATTTTTTTGAAAAATGACAAGGGTTTTCAACAGGTGTCTTAGGGTGCGCTTGGTTGAATTAAGGGAATGGGAAAGGGTAAAGCAAAGGAGCAAAGGAATATAATGAAACATTGATGTTGCATGGTTAGTTAGTATAACAATCCTTACCATATATGTGTACTAACTGCATACGTGATATTTATAAAAAAAGTTACACATTACATAGATCGATATTAACTATATAAATATTGTCAGTAAGATACGATATATACTCTAGACTTGAAAAAGTGATTATAATATACATTCATATAAATCGTATGTATGCTATGTAAATATATAACAAATGTCAGATATATTTATGTTACACGTTTTTATTTATTTAAGCAGAGCCGTCCCATTATCTTTGGGGGCCCTAGGCAATAACAACGAAGAGGCCCTACTACACTTGTAAAATAAAGAACCATCAGTTCAAATTAATTTGTATAACACGAAAATTTATTATTGTACCTAAAAATAAAATAAATGAAAGCATGAATTTAGGAGTAGGAGATCGTGGATCATGCATTGGAACAGAGTAATAATTTTTAATACCCCCAATTTGTTAGGTAACAGGGTATTACCCACTTTCAAGGAATTGATACCAAGCATCATTTTTCATTATCATTGTCATTCTTTACCCTCTAAAACTCCTCACCAAGCACCCCGGTTAAAACATGCAATAATTGATTGTAACCCAACAATAATTTACAAATAGCAAAACCCTTTTGTAAAACTGAGAAATGAAAGGTGATTTTAGAAAATGTAACTAACTCCTTTGGTGTACCATGGTTGAGGTAACTATTTTGCTCTGATTAGTGGCTTAGTCGGAAGTTGAGTTTGCTATGATCTAGTTTGTTTGGCATTGGTCTGAAATTGGTTCAGTTTGGATTTCTTGAGCTTAAGTGTGATCGTTAATGGCTGTTGGTTTAAGTTGGAGCAAGTAGCTAGGAATAGAGAGTCATGAAAGATGGGAGGACTTCTTGGTCCTACTTAACGAGGGTACAGCTTATTCTCAGAAAGAGTATGCTCTTACACTACAAGAAAAAGTAGAACAGGTGACGAAGTTTTCCCGGGCGACATTTGTCGCCCGGGAAAACCCACTAAACGACAAAAGTCTGTCCGACGTGGCACAAATTCTGATAGACTTTTTAGTCAAATTTCGATTAAGTTTTCCCGGGCGACATGTCGCCCGGGATAGATTGGTATAAAATTTGACCAAAACATCAACGAAAATCTTGGCGGCAATTTTTCCCGCTCATCTTTCCCGGGCGACATGTCGCCCGGGAAAGTTTTTATTAAAAAAAATAATTCACGTGAATGTTTAAGGGTTGTGATTAGTGTTAATTAACGTGTTTTAATGTTTCCCGGGCGACATGTCGCCCGGGAATCTTTTTAATAATAAATATACAGTTTTTAAATCAATATTATTTATAGAATATATTTTATAATTATATATTATTAATTATAAAATAATTATTATATATTTGATAAATAATAACTATTATTTATAGAAATATATGTTATTATTCTATTTTATTAATTATAAAATAATTATTATATATTTGATAATAATAACTATATCAGAAAAGCACTTGTTTTCTCGGTTCCGGTCATGGATTATGCATACCCTTTTTATAGTTGAACATTGATTTCCGTTGTTATACTTTTTCCGGTATGCACATTCATCATAGTAACACAAAAACCAAATTCATTTAGTTAATACTTATAATTCCATCTTGTTAGTAACACAAGCGAGGGTCTCAAGTCCGGATAAATACTAGTGAGTTACAAACTGACACTTTAGAAACACATTAGACTGTTAATCATACGAGACTTAAAACGACACTTAAGCATAAGAATTACATTCAACTGACAAGCTACTCCAAATAAGGTTTTTCCATGTCATTGAAAACCTTCGTTGAAACAGGTGCCAGCTGAAATTATGTGTGGGTTGTTCCGGATTCTTATACATTTCTTAACATTGCTTTGAGTACCGTTATCTTATCAGCAAGTGCTGCGTTTGAGCACTCTTGCATTTTCTGAAGCTCATCCGCGTTGAACATCTAATGTACAAACGATAGCATATCGACTCAAATGTTGAAACATACTAAGTACAACGATAGCATATCGACTCATCCGTTGAACATCTAATGTACAACGATAGCATATCGACTCATCCGTTGTATCTTGACTTGTATCTTGTATCTTGCGGATAATGGAAGTCTTGTGACTTCGTACTCCGTTTGTAGACTTTATATTGTGTTTATTCGGATTTTTGAAAACGGTATTTCGCTGTTATTATACAAATGCGTTGATTTCGTTATTGTGTTTGTGTAAAGTTGTAATGTATTTGGGTAGATTTTATGGGTTTATACAGGTTTGATTTTTGGTAGATTTTTTCCGGAAAAATTCCGGAAAAAATTTTGGAAATTCCCTGCTGTGCAGGCTGCACTAAAAAAAAATCTTGCGACTTTTTCCGGGCGACATGTTTTCGCCCGGGATTAAACTTAAAATTAAATATTTGTTTAAAATTATCCCGGGCGACATGGTCGCCCTGGGAAATTGATCAAAAAAAACTAATATTTAAAAACTATTCCCGGGCAACATGTCGCGGGAAATATTAATAAAAATATTATATTTAAAAACTTTTCGGGCGGACATGTCGCGGGATTCACCTTAATAATTTATTTAATAAACTATTTTAAAATTATTCGCCGGGCGAACATGGTCGTCCGGGATTTCCTATTAATAATTTATTTAATAAACTTATTTTAACATTTTCCCGGGCGACATGTCGCCCGGGATTATGACTAATTAATTAATTAATTTCCGTATCCCGGGCGACATGTCGCCCGAGAATACCTTCCACCGTGGCACTTAATTGTTTGACTGAAACTATGTGGGCCCGGCTATGTCGCCCGGGAATGTCGCCCTGGAAGGAATCCAATTCGAGCTTTTCCGTTCCACTTATCCCGGGCGACATGTCGCCCGGGAAACGTATCCCCAGCGACAAGTCGCCCAGGATACCCCGGATTTGTCGCTGGGGAATATGGCAAATGTTGTAGTGTTAATGTTGCCTTGACTGTTTCTTTTTTTTATATAAAAATATATTAAAAACTCTTTTTTTTTACTTTCTAATTATGATTTAATTAATAAAAGGATTTACATAGTGGTGGAAGGCAAGCGGGCAACAAGCTGCGCCGTTAGCCCTTTTTGAATTGCAAAGCCAATACGTTTAAAAAACCACATCCGTGGATCTAGGTGTCATAACATTGTTGTGCATAACACGTTGAACTCGGCTGAGTAGCTCCACCGCCTCCGGTGCAAGGAAACCAAATGTATCAAACGCAAAGGGAATAAACACGTGTTGATTCTGTCATGTGAGGTGGTGCTGCAGTATGATTTTTGATGGAAGAAATGGTCGAGGAGATGTTGTTGAGATAGATGTATATTCTTTTCTGAAGGAGAGGATTGTATCATGTTTGGTGATGCCTGATTATTCTAGTATCATTTCTAAAATTGGTTAGATATGGTCACTGGCGTAGATAGGGAGAGGGCCGGGGGGCAAGTGCCCCCTTAGCGAAAAAAATTGTAGTGTACATTTTCTAGAATTGGTTAGATATGGCCACTGACGTAGATAGAGAGGGGGCCGGGGGGCAAATGCCCCCTTAGCTTGCCTAGGAGTGGATGATGCCTTTCTCTTGAATCCTATAGGAGGTTTGGCTAGCTTGTTTAGGAGTGGATGATGCCTTTCTCTTGAATCATGGTTCTAGTTTTAACTTCTTAAGTAAAGGAAATGTAGTCCAATTTGGTGAATTGGTGAAATATATCTAGCAAAGGTTGAATGCTAATATATTAGAATTGGTATTTGTATTAGTCATTTAGTATGCACTTTGAATGTATGTTATTTGTTTTAGAAGCATCTGTTGGTAGCTATGGCTTGTCATAGCACAATAAGTTGCTTTCTCATATGTGTATATTGTTAATTCCTAAAATATATTTCACATTTTCACCAAAAAAAAAATTTCTACAAATTAGTGACTAAACAGCTATTTAATCAGTTTTTTATGAAGAGTTTGTAGAAAATTGACTCATTTCTCACAACTAAATTACTAAACGCAGCCTTAGAGTTTCGATTTTTGTAGGTTTTACTTTTTCCATGGAAACGATTCTCGGAACGTTTTCAGAATTATATGTGGGGTTGGAGGTAGTTACTGGTGATGATGATGGCAGAGCATCATCCAAAGAGCACATCACTGATAACAAACTCCCTTCATCAGTATGCACAGTCTTGTCCAACACGGACCTGTTAATCGAAATTTTACTTAGGTTACCAATAATCTTACTTCTTCTGTTTAAATCATTATCCAAAAAGTGGTTATCTCTTATCACATCTCCAAACTTCACTCTTCACCGCAGCCTAATCCCTAACATTGATCCACCTTCCGGTCTCTTTTTTCGGTTTTCTTACCAACGGGATTATTTATATGACCTTATATGGTTAGATATCAGGCTTCCCGCCACCAGTTTTCGATTTTAAACCAACTTGGAAGGTAGTAATGCTTATATTTTGCATGCATACAATGGTTTTGCTTTTATGTTACATTCGTCCTGATAAGTATTACGTTTGTAACCCGTCCATCAATCTTTTTAATATGCTTCCACAATGCAACGATTTGAATCTGGAACCAAGTAAAATTGTTGGTCATATAAAAATGGCTTTTGATCCCACCAAATCACCTCACTATAAAGTCGTGCATGCTA
>BQNB010046546.1:0-12014 GCA_026074375.1 Tanacetum coccineum
TGGTTCCTTTTTCTCTATTAAACCACACACATACACAAACACTCCTTCTTCTTCTTTTTTCTATCTCTTCTCTTTTCTATATTTTCTCTCTAATAATATGGCTCAATTTTTTTTCCATTTTACCAAGCCTCCGGATCATTGTTCAAAGGGTGAATCTATAATAACACGTTCTTTCCTTTATCTCTTTATATTGTTTGTGTAGTTATTACAATTAGATAGTTATCTTGATTGGTTCATATTCTTGATTGATTGAACATATACTCGAATCTAACAAATTTAGAAGCAAAATTTTGAAACGCTAATTAACCTGTAAACTATTCAACCCCCCCCCTTTTAGTTTCCACAGAGACAACGCGTGTTTTATCAGAAAAAAGTGTAGTCATTGGATGATTTAGGTTTCCCATGCACGACAGACGCAAAAGAATGCCTTTCAAGGTTCAAATCATTGGGATTATGAGAGGTGTGTTTAGGTTTATGGTTAGGGTTAGGGATATGGTTATGGTTAGGGTTTGGTTGAGGCACATGGGTGTAATGATTGGTGTCAGCTTTGCTATGATTAGGTCTTTGAAATCGAGCAACAATGACATACAAATGAAAATTCCCCATCCAAATGTTTAATAAAGACCTAGCAATATCAGTAACATCAGTGACACCCAGATAACGCATGAATCCAAATCTCTTACCCGCCTTTGATCGTTTATTTGCAATGAACGCATCAACGAGACGACCATAGGGAGTGCAGACGTTCCATCTCTTGCATCTAACGAATCAGGGAAGTTTGAGACGTAGAAGGAAGTCGCTACCTTGTCCACATCGCTATGAAATGAGTTTCCTATGGGCTTTGAGGTGGTCGTTTTGTTATTTCCAAAGATCCATGTCCATCCGTTGGAGTCAGTGTGATTAATCGGGTTTCCCATGTTGAAATCCCCCCTTCCCCACGTTATTCCAGTGGAAAGAGCTTAAATCCGAATTTCTTGGAAATGCGGCAGGTTAGGGTTTTTCTAAAGTTTGTATTGTTTTTAGATCCACCTTACTTATGAATGTCTCAAAAGAAATATCTAATTTATATTTTTGGATAGAAATTATGACCGGTTTTCTTACTTTACTTTTATAATCAAAACATGCATTAATTACTCATTCGTAATTTAGGTATTAACTACGAGAGTAAAGATCATTAATTATACATATCATAATTTGTCCAATTTGTTTGTGAACACTCTTTTCACCAATTAAAAAAAATATAACGTAAATAAATAAAGTAACAATTAGTATGGGACATGAAGTGTAACATTTAACAATGTTACGTTATTTACTATTCATAATTATACGTATCTTCTAACAAATCTTTTAATTTGCATAATATAATAAAATGTGACATGTCTGCTTAAATGAGAGTTAGCTAAGTAGTCTATAACATGGAAATGTAGCCAAGTAACCTAATGAAAATGTTGTTTCCTCCCAATTTAAACGAGAACTACGTGAAGCTAATTTTGGCGAGAAATGCTATATATACAAAAACTTTACTCTCCCCGTCCAAAAAAAAGTGTTCACCTTACTATTTATGTTTGTCTCAAAAAAATTGTCCAGTTTTTATTTTTTGATAGTAATAATGACTTGTTTTTTTACGTTGCCCTTATAATCAAAACATACATAAATTACCCATTCTTAATTTATATATTAACTATGAGGATAAAAATGACTTTTTATCAATCAAAACTAGCATGTTACACATATCTTAATTTTTCTAAGTTTTGTTTGTGGACACTCTTTTTAGGACGGAGAAAGTATAAAATTATATTCACATAATGATTTATTTGGCAACTAAATGTGAAGGGTAAAAAATAAGAAAAATAAATTACGAAGTAAAATGATTTGATAACTTCACATGACAAGTTATTTTGTGAATATAATTTTGTAAATTATTTGAAGATGTAACATTGCTCAATTTTCGAAGACCACAAGTCACTCATATATTTATCATCTGATGATTGTTATTAAAAAATTAATAAATGATTAATGTCCAAAGATTAATATAAGAGTAAACGAGACATGCAGACCCGTGCGATGCACACGGCTTATGTCAATTTGTTTTTCGCATGGGGTATGTATAATGGTCGCTTGCATAATGATTCTGTGGGAAGTTGATGCCTTAGTTTGAATTGTGCGGATATTTGAGTTTAAGGTGAAAGTTTCGTCATTGTATAATTCTTGATTGCGTGATGTTTTGTGAAATATTGATTGCGTTTGGATAAAGTATGCTAACTTTGGAAACATAGTATGCTAGCTTTTATTATACTTTAATTCGTATTAAAAATATGACAATAAATGATACAAAAACAAATTCTTAATAATTTTTATTATACTTTATATAACCCATCTACTCCGACTCTCTTTGCCAATTAAGGAAATAGTTGAGCATTTCATATGACATTTATGAAAAATTACACGGACGACTATCAATAATGTTTGTATGCTTTAAATATATTTACAACTTTTACATCAAGAATCAAAGTTTGAATGATAACATACAGTTATAACATCATACAATGAGATAAATGTCAACATCATCATGGAAGGGACACACATGGTCCCTAACAAATGAGGCTTGTTGTATGTATGTCAGCCAATGTCATTTTAATTGTGTCGATATCTTGTAGTAGCAAAACCAAAAAACATATAAAAAATTTTGATCAATAAATTTATGTATAAGGAAGGTAAGACAACCGTTTTTTCCAAAAGAAAATTAACAACTCTTCATTCTTTGTCAACTTCACAACACTTTCCTGACATATTCTATAACCAAATGTTAGCGTACTAATGCTAAATCGTATATCAATCATCATAACTACTGGCTATACAATCTTTAATCGCAATAGCCATGGGTTCAACTCATCAGACCTCTGCTATCTTTCACTCAAGTGATGAGGCTTTTCCTTTATGGCTTTATCTTTAGTCCACTGCCTGACTATACCTTAGAAGAAAAGTTTGTTGGTTTATTCACTATTGATGAAAAACAAATTAGCAAGATGATGTTAGCAATTTTTATATAAACTTTTCTTCCTCCGGAAATGATATCAAACAAAACATGTGGTATACGTCCCCTTAGAAAATGACAACCACAATGAATCATAGGTGACGAATGATTTGTTCCTTTTGTATTTTTTTCTTTCTATAATATGATCATATGAATTTAGATCGATCATTGTATTAGTATACGAAGATTACGATAGTATTATCTTAACCATCTTCGCATGGTCTTCACTTCATCCTTTCGTTGTTTAACCAACCATTCAGGATCGCTTTTACGCGAGGGTAATATACCTGCACGGTGGAATTGATTTAGATGGTTAGGGTAACATGACCGTTGTAACGTTTTATGGGCTAAGCATGTTTTCTGGCCTTTTGGCCGAATAAGATAAAGAGATTGAAATATGTGTATAAAAACATACCATTGGTCGTTTTAATGGCCAATATGTTGTCTGATATGTCCTCCAACACCCTAAAACATAAAGGAGAAGATAAAATTACAATCATTGTATCAAAGTGATGAAATCCAACAATCTTCAACTCGTATTGCATTGCCTTGAAATACACAAAGTTAGAAAATAGTTATAAGATATATAAACACCAATAATTACAAAGCATAAGAAGACTAAGTACTTAAGTTGTGTATGAAAGTTAAGTTTAGTGTCTTTAAGGTGCTGCAACCACAACATTTATTCGCTCTAATTACAGAGGTTCGTTTATATAAAATGAAACCTTTTTTTGAAAGCGCTTCAAAATAAAGTAATAGAACTTACAAAGATCGAGTTACTATCCACACGTCATGTGAACAATTTGCGCATTACCACCTATACGCACCACAATAAAATTGTAGTTTGGATAGCATATCTCAGTTGTCATTTGGCCTCCTAAACATGCTATCAAGGGCTGTTTAGATAGCTTATTTCAGATGCCCTTTAGGTGTCTTGAGACGTTACTATGGGCTGTTTGGATCACGTTAATAAGGGTTGTTTGGATAGTCTATTTCAGCAGTTACTTGGCTTCTGAAACATGTTATTAAGGGCTCTTTGGATTTATAGAATAGGTATGAGCGCAACTAAACAAACCCCATAAGCCCAATAAAGTAACTTCCTTCCTATCCCATCGAAATCCAAATTAATAAGTTAATGCTCTTACCGGCTCAATTTCATATTCATAGTCGGCATCCACAGTTCGATGTTCTACAACTTCACGTTCTTCTAATGCACATTGAGCCCCGATTTCCTCCAAACATACAAATAAATTTCAATCAGTAACAATAAAAAATAAGTTGTGGTATCAGATTCCAAGTCCAAACCTGTCTTTTTGTGTGTGCAAGAAACTATGGAGCTGCTTCTTGGCGTCAACGCTTTTCTTCAAGGCGTCTCAGCTGAGCTGATTGGTTGATACATTTCTTACCTGCTAAAAATAATCAGAAATTAAACAATATACGTTTCAGGATGTATAATAATAATAATACAAACTTGGTAAAAAAATGATCAAACTTAAGACTGAATACGCGTTTTGGTCAAAAAAAATTATACGTCATGGACAATACCAACCTGGACAGTGCAAAGATCAGTACCAACCTGGCCCGTGAAAAGAAATACACGGTTTCACTTATTACCAAACATGTCTGGTTTGACTACTTTAATAGAATATATATTTGCTTTTTAGATGAAAATACGAACACTTTTTTGTAAAACAATAGGGGTTGACAGTTGTTACCATCAATGTTTATGACATAATTATTAGAAAATAATTCAACTATTAAAAACAGTCCCAAACACTCTCCTTTTGATTAGACTTATTAAACGGTTCCAAACCACCCATGGACTCACCGGATATTCAAATAGTCCCAAACATCCTTAATTACATGTCTATAAGATAGTTCCAAACATCCCTGAAATTCAGGATATTAAAGATAGTCCGAAACACCAGTATTCAGCTAATATGAAATACCCGAATTTAGCTATTTACTAACAGTCCCCAACACTCGAGTTTCTGCTATTTTAAACTTGTCCCGAACAACCATTAATAAGTATCGATTCTCTAAAAAGAGGCAGTCATATACAACACTATTCAGCTATTATGTGAAGTCAGTTCCATAAACTCTCTTTAATAAGTAAATCAAAGAATAGAAATGCTATGCAACTGGAAACTAAAGCTATGAGACAGTTAGCTTAATTTCGTAAAATCCAAAAAAAGGTGGTGTTTGGGATCACTCATCGAAACTGCATATACGCTTGTTGCTATTTAGAACTTATTTGGTGTAAGCAACTTTAAGCAGCTTATTCAAAACAACATACTTCAGTCATAAAAGAAAAAGAAAAAGAAAAAAAACTGATATAAAATAAGCTATCCCAAACACCATGTTCTATATAACTTGTTTCACAAAAAAAAACTAAAATAACTGACATAATGCCTTACATATCAAGGATCTTATTGCATTTCATCTAATATCACAATGATTACTTCCAATTCAAATAACCCAACAGTTGCATAATGTACAGTTTACAAAAGTCGACAATAATACTACTTTCTTCAAGTTTGCATCTCTTTTTATAAATTTGAAAAATACAGAATGTACCTACATCTCTTTTTACGTCGTGACCTGATCTAAACGCATAATGTTTATGCGCAAGTATTATACAAATACACCTTATTACGAAGTTTATAGTTACTTGATCCTAACATGCAGGAAAATAACGAGACAAATGAAAATTCTTGTTGCTATGGTTCTAATACAAAAAAATTGAATAACATTATGATTGTCAATAATTTTTTTACTATCTTTTGCCAACCATATAGTATACCGAATAGTGAAATACCTCACGAAGATACCAACTGAAAATATTCTTTCCTTCATGACCTCCTATCTGCCCAAAAGATGTTGTCAGCATTCCACCCTCAAAGTAGGCGTCCTATTAAGAATCTATATAGATCATACAGGGTCAAGTTAATAATGTCATATTGCATGTCAAATTCAACTATATGCGAGAATAAAACAAATGAGCATAAACAAAAATCAGAAAGGGTTCCGGTACATATGGATCATCATTAAAATGGGTTGGGTCAATTTTGGTTGAACCATTAACACCTTTCTATGTTGAATTTTTTTTTAAAATTCCACGTTTTACAGCTATTACCTGTTTGAGATAAAAATACAACACAAATTGACTTGTTCAATAGTAAACTGCCACAACGCGGCCACTATCTACACATGATGATAAAAAAAGCTGCAATCAGAGTAGAAAAAAACCCACCATTTGTCCAAATTAATGAGCTTATTACGTAGATATGACTAATACAAACTCAAGATAATCAGTACCTTCATCATACCTTTAGGGCCCGATGAATACCATCTGGCAATCAAGTGCTCCGCAGCATGCAGCTCTCTAGCTCGATTCCTTTTTTCTATTTGTTTCTCAGACTTTAGATTCTCTCAACAACCGGGTGGTTAAGCTTGAAAGTTTCTAGCATGCATCATTAGTCCATGACCTGCCTTATATCATAAGACCTATCAGGCAAACCCGAAAGGCTCTGAACCCGTTGAATAGTAGCAACTATATGCCTACCATACAAATGACCATTCATATGGTTTTCCAAGTATTGAATCATCTATTTAAGGGACCTCTTGATCCACCTAGGTGTTTGGGCTTGTGAACCTTGGATACGCCTCAACGCGCTTAAAGACCATGGGTCTGGTGATCCTAAAACATTGATATAATGATAGTTTTATTATTAAGCTCCTCCTTCTTCAGAACACATGGATACTTTGAATTTAAAGGGGTTGTGTTCAGGAATAAAGATTTTAAACCTTCCATGGTTGTTCAGTAGCATCACCAATCTTGATATATGAAGCTTTTGGATCTTAAATAACGCATTCTTTTGAACTTTTCCTACAAAATAAATACATAATCAGATATTATCAAAAAATTATATATATCAATAACCAATCACAAACACATAAACACCCTTCAAGAAATACTAATACTATTTTCTAGTTCGGCATCTTTTACGGGGTTTTCGCAAGGATTAAAGAGCTCCCATGACATAACAACATCATCGTGCAAATTGAGTCGAACCAACCTATACTAAATACAATATCATAACACTATTTAAGTAGTAAAATTGTCTAATACTTGCGTGTATCTTTCTTGCCCACCAAGTAAGACATAAACACTGAAACAAAGATCCTCTATTTATACTTTAAGAGTCACTCATTATGTTCATCTATTTAAGTACAATTTAGTTTAAAATTCGTAAGACCATTGTTCATTTTATTTATCTCTTAATGCTTAACGCTTGCCAAAATTGGGCCCCTATTGTGGATTTCAGTGATCGCTTTAGTTAATCACAAATTCGTTCGCAAAACATGAGAATTTCATTGCTTAACTAATCTAGCTAAGGGCTAATTGGCTTACTGAAACTTAAAACGTTGATAATCTCAATTTTATCAATTAGCGGAAAATTGATCCAAACATCCAATAGTCGAAAGCTAACAAAAGTACAGGTTGACAAAACATCAAACACCTTCTGGGCATTACAGAAGGGGGTGTTTCTATAGGTTGTAGAGCTTATATAATTTTGACTTATAAATCATAAGCTCATGCTTTCTCGCTTATTTTATGAATTCGGAGCTATTATGACTGATACATGAAACATAAGTTCATAATCTGAAACGTCTCTTTGGCTTATGAGATTATATAGTTGATAAGCTAAAAAAATGAGCACAAACATACAAATTAACCATTGATAAACAGTAACTTACCTCTGTCCAAACACCAAGAAATTGAATATATATGACTTAAACCACTACCTTGTTCTGTTGAATCTTGCTACAGCTCGATCAGCTAATGAATCCTTGTAGTAGACATCTGTCATTCGGTCCTTAAACCTTAATGGATTTAGCCGCAATGAGATCAAGCAAAAAAAAATGAGTTTGACAAAAAAAATTGACATATTATCTTTTTTTTAACTAAAACAACCAAAATCTTGTCATCTCATACCTTAAATCATTTTCTTCTACTACATGTGGAAGATCATGTCCTGCAAACAATAACTAAAATTTATTTGATTGATCAGTACTGAAGCTTTACCTGCAATTTAACAAAAACCATGAATAATTTTTTTTATAAAAAATCAAAAAAATACACCTTCAGTTCTTAATTCGATGATGAAAAGCTGGCTTTCAGGAATGATTTATGGAACAAAATAAACCAAATCGTTAAAATTCAATATTAAATCTTTGGTAGGCCTTTTGTTTACCTTTCGATCATTGGGATTCTTTAGAGATGGAAATTAAATAACTGAAGATGTTACAATTCTTTTATGTCGATTGTATGCATGAGTTGTGTAACAATGGTTGTTACCCTCTCATAATGAGCACATGCACGTTAAATTTAAGAACTGAAAATTTAGATGTAATAGATTATTATTATTATTATTATTATTATTATTATTATTATTGTTTAATAAACATCACTTCATTAGAATAATAAGATTAGTTTTGCTATTATTATTATTATTATTATTATTATTATTATTATTATTATTATTATTATTTTATAGAACATCACTTCATTAGAAAAAAAAAGAGATTACAATATATTGGAGGGAAGCCGATATTATTATTATTTTATAGAAACATCACTTCATTAGAATAATAAGATTACAACAAATTAGAGGGAAGCCGAGATACTATCTGGGTCCACTCCTTTAGCAATGAAAAAGCTAATCCTATTAATGCAAATTTTTCAAAAAAAAATTGTTTAATTTTATAAAATTAGAAACAAACAACTTCTTGATGGTGATGTAAACTATATAGAAATTATGTATGGCAGTTGGTTATTCAACAGTGCATAGTATTCATACGGACATTAATGTTATATTATTAGGTTTGCATTCGGACTTCGCTTGTCGATTCTTCCTTGATTCATTTCATCAACTACTTTACCAAGGGTGAGTTTATAGGCCCCATGTTTTACTATATCATATGACTTTACAACCTTTTGGGGTGAGAAACAGGCTTTGTTTTACATATGGACGTAAGTGTTATTTGATCATGAAACGTGTTTGCTAAGTAGCGCATAAAACCTCTGGAGCACCCATTATTCATGGGACTAGTCAATGACTTTGTTTAGTGAGCTGCGATAGTTTATAAATGTAGATCTATTTAGGGTTGACATACCTCCCATCGGTGAGTAGCTCTCACTGGTGTCACGGAGTGATACCAACGAATGTTACCATGTCGGGATATCGGATGTTTCGGGTTAGTGAAACTTTCATCTCACGGGGCAATGTACGGCAATTTATATTGCAGTTATATCATGTCGTCTTCAGTGTCATGAGCACTTTGGGAAAACGTAATTACATTTGTGATGTTTGCAATTTGTTGCATTATTACTTTCATTTGAAAATCTTACGGTCCTAATTACATTTACACGAATTCCTATGAAATTCACCAAATTTCTGTTGAAGTTTTGTAAAGATGTTTCTCAGGTCAATGTGCCGAGGTGTGCTTAGTGTGATATAGTGGGAGGTCTTTTGGTGAGTCTTGTCATTTTAAAGATTTGGACGTAATCATTACCTGTTGGGTTATTGTTATAGATCTAAATTCCCTTTTTATAACTGATTGAAACAATTTAAGCCGTTGTGCTTTGTATTAAACATTTTCAATAAATCGCATGATGTATCGTATTTTAAACGACTCTTTTAGAGGCTCCGTTCTCATATCTTATGTTATTTGAGTCTATAATGTAACGCCTCCCGGAATACTCATATTCCGCTGCGCCCACTTTGGGGTGTTTCACTAGGTACAGCTGCGTACCATTTAAGATCTTATATGGGTCGGCCCAGTGGCATACACACTTGAGCTTCCTGTAAGAATCAGTATTGTCCAAGTACCTTCCACGGTTTTCTTAGTTTAAAGAAATGCCTATCTCACGAACTCTCTCGTAACTTCCAATAAAGTGCTCTCGGCTTGATGACAAACGTAACTTTGTGGAAGAACCAAAAGAAATTATGGATCGAGAAGTCAAGCAACTGAGACAAAGTCGTATCCCTATAGTCAAAGTAAGATGGAACTCTAAAAGTGGACTAGAATTCACGTGGGAACGCGAAGATCAAATTCGTTCCAAGTATCCGCATTTATTTCCAAACATCACTCTAACATCCAACTAAATCTCGCGACGAGATTTCTTTAAGGTTGGGAGACTACAACAACCCATAATTTTCTTCTATGTAATTATCCATCTATTAAATTGGATGCAATTTTCCTCAGTGTAATTTCCATCTATTAAATTAGTTGCAACCATTTTCATGGAAAGATTTTTCCTTCCATAATGTAATGTAACTTACATTACCAAAGTAAACGAGCTCACGCAACCTACTAATGCCAATTCCATCAACTTTTATGTCAAGTAAACATTATAATATGTCAAGCAATATGTTTTAATCACTATTTTACCATACGTTATCTATTTAACGTACCTTTCATAACATTTAATACAAAACGGATTTATACGTTTACGTTTAAAACAAAACCCTAACTATATGTAATGTTTACATACAATACAAATGTACAAGCTTTTAAGGAATGTGTACAAGTGTACAATGCATAACATTTGAATATATTTTCCCTCCAAAACCAATGTGCAACCCTTTTAAGCACGAAGTACAAGTTGACAAAGCACGAATTCAAACTAGCTCATTTCCCTCCGTTTTCTTAAGGATTCTGTACCATCTCTTTAGCACTAAGTACAAGCACTCCAATGCATCATATTTAAACACTTTTTCCTCTCTATTTCTAACCCTAGCTCGACTTAAACTAAAACCAAACCCGAAAACCCTAAATGACCCGTTACCCCTTAACTAGCTCAAACTAAGACCTAAGCAAGCTACCACCCTTCTCCATGATCACCACTTTACCTACTACCTTGCTAAGCACCTTCATCACCTCCTTGTCACCACCTAGCCAACTTGCACACCAAGTAAACCTCCTTGTCACCTCCTTGTATAACCGAACCTTTCTCACCCTCTAACACCTTTTAAAGCTACTCCTAGCTTATACTAGTCATCCTAGCTATCCCTTGGCCATCACTCCTAGCTCACCTTGGTCACTACTTCTCCTAACTTGGCCACTACTCTTCTTTACCCCTATATATAGCCGAAACATGCATGCTTCCATAAACGTTTTTTTTGGTAATCATGGTTTCCGCTCTTTAGGCTGACTAATCCACGGGGTTTGAACCCACCGCCACACAGACTCAAAACAGGTAAAGCCCTCCCTTTTTGGGAGGTTGGCGTGACCACTTTAGAATTGTTTGCACCTAGCAGGAATCAAACTTGAGACCTCACACCTTTTAGTGTGACACTTGAAAGTCCTTTTACCACTAGGCCCCCCCTGAGTGGTTTGCTTCCATAAACTTACCATTAAGCTAAACACTGCTTCAAAATCATGTTCTAACCAAGCTAAGGAAGAGAAAAATAGAAAGTATAAGCTATTTAAAAGCCAATAAACCAGAACAAAGGTCCTTGATTCATCTCCTAAAGGTTTCGGGTCTCATTTGCTTCATTCAACCTATTTTTACTATTCCGTGTACTAAGTAAGCTTTCTATCTAGTTCAATAAGCTCTTGTTATGTCTATGATTATATATAAACTTGTTTGAATCATTTGTACAAGTTAAAACCTTGTTGGAAACCCTAAACCAAACTGAACCCTAATTCGACCCACTTTGGGAAAACCCTAATCTATTCGAATTCTACAAATAAGCTAGTATGAGCTTATTCCCATCTTAACAAGTTTTTTACATCATTTATGATCACATGAGTTAAGCTCTTAAACCCTAAAGCTTACTCGTTTGGTTTTCCTAAACAAAATGCACCTCTAAAACCCTAAAAGCTATTTTCGTAAAACCTATAAGCTAAAATCCATAAGCTGATCTAATAAGCTATTCTAATAAGCTATTCTATCATTTTTTAAAATTAA
>BQNB010046546.1:20007-34954 GCA_026074375.1 Tanacetum coccineum
TCGATCTACCGAAACTAATCAAATCTGGACTGCTATTGGGAAAAGGAGTTTAACTCCAGGTTTTTACACTAAAGTGTTGAATTAAAAAGTTGAGCTCTATAGTAGACACATAGACCTAACACCGCCAATTGGCCTCACTTTAATTGCTATCATGGTTTAGTATTTATGACCGTTTTCGTAAAGGATTAAAATTCAGAAAATATTTTGAGCTGGATGTTCAGGGGTAAAATAGTCTTTTCACATAGTTCTGGAACATTTTAGAAAGTGAGGCCTGAATTTTTGAAAAGTAGACTCAAAATGATTTCGGTAGATGAAAGCCTTGTATTTTTATCAATTATGGTTTAGGAGCTAGAGGCTCGGGAAGTTGGTCTAATTTCAGAATTTGGGAATTTACGCCTTGTCTTGAAATTGAAAACGTATGGGTAATCAATATATTAAGAATTAAGGGACGAAACTAAGTAAGATGTTTTATCTCATATTAGTCCACGTTACACATCAATTTTGAGGTAAAAATAGTTTGGGTAAGTCCTAGTGCAATGTCACACCCCGCCAAGGCGGAAACGCGAGGCGTAACATGATAGGCATCATGACAACACATTGATGTCAACAATAGAGAATAACTAGAATGCAACTAAATATAATCCAAAGTGTTATGACAACACCTCACATAAGGGGGAGTTTTGTAATGTGGGTATTCGCACACACAATACATAGACATCAAATAAATCCAAATGTAACAATACGATAATTCAAATAACCAAAGCATGGAAAACATAAAATAAAGTCTCTAGAAAAGAAGGCTCCATAACGCAAACTTTCTAAAGTCTTTCTAGCCACACAAATTAACCTCCTTAGCTTCACTATGCTCACCTAAAAATAATGCTTAAAACGTCAACAAATATGTTGGTGAGAGTCATAGGTTTAGACACACAATTCAAACTTTCAATCAATTACTTTGATTAATAAAGACAGGGTAGGACAATTATGAACTATCATGAACTTATGCTAACATGCAATCCAAATCATCATATCAACAACCAATTACTGGGTAGGCATACCCATCCGATCCATTCCAATACTAGATAGGCGTACCCATCTGATCCATTCCAAAACTGAGTAGGCGTACTCATTCGATCCATTCAACAACACTTGACATGCCAAATATAGAACATGCAAGTAAATCATAATCAACATGTAACATCAAGTCATGTAACAGTCACACAATGTCCATACTCAAATTAAAACACATAATCACAGCAATTTAAAATATTTCAAAACCATTTGCATCATTTACATCCCAATTTAAAAGCAATGTAAAAAGAGGGACTATGAAACTCACTTGATGCACAGCTACTTCACAAATCCTTGTAAATCAACTAAACACAAATAAAACACGTGTTACACTCGATTAGGCTAAATGCCCAAGTTGATGTAACAATCAATTGATGGACTACTATGTCTATACAATCTTTAAAAACCTTTTTACAACACTTCTTAACCTTATTTATAACCTAAATACTCTTAATCCTTTTATTCTGATTTTCAGCTTTTGAGCAGAATTTTGTAGTCACTTCATGACCTAACTTAAAACTCATACCTATTGAACCTAATAAATTTCAATAAAATCACCTAAGTACACTTAGGTGTTTACTAACTACCTTATTTGCCCTAAAGGTTTATCACATGAGCAAGTGTCTCAAAAAAATTCCAAATTCAAAAGTACCCAGATTCGGACCTAAGCGCGCACTAAAATGTTTGACCTTGCTAAACATAGTTAGGCAACCAATCAGAAACTAATCTTTTGGGTGAAGGTAATATACATATAGAACTTAACTTTTGTGTTTTGGCTAACCTTAATTCGAATTTTAAATAGGGGTTTTACCTCTCTAATTCAGACCTAAATCTGACCCGTATTTACTGTTTTGACAACCTTTTTTTGTGGCTAACATTTAACTAACTTCCAAAACTTAAAATAGTTCGAGGCTGGACCTTTTGAAAAGTAGACTCTCTGAACTACAATTTAGGCACTAGAAACACCTCAAAACATGTTACCATCATGGAGATATCATTAGTTGAACACAACCCTAAAATCTGCCAAACCCTAATTCTCAAATTAACGCGATCTAAGCCTAACCGTTTACACCAGTATGATCCTAATCAAACCCTAAACACACTAGCATGATCATAACATCATTAATTTCAGAAGTTTTAAAACACTAATGATCATCATATTTATTGTTACATTAAATGAGAATTCATAAAAGGTTACGAAAAACTTACCTCTTTGATTACTAGAACCTAACACCACAATTCTTCGGCTAGTCTTGATCAAAGTTTTTGTTTATCCTTGTTCTTTAGGGGTGAGGTCGACGATCTCACATAAGGGGAGAAAGAATGGGCTAAAATTTAGGTTTAGGGCTTCTTAACCTAAGAGATAATGGTCTACAAATCCTTAGTCCAACTTATTTTAGTTTAATAAATATAAAATACATTTTGTAGATACCAAACTATGATTGATTCTTTAGTTTTTAAAAGTTAAGTTACCTTGGATAAATCCAAAACAACTTTGGTAGAAACTTTGTATGTATATTAAAGAGTATGCAGAATCTTACTCATTTAATATCTTAGGAAGAATTATGGTAATGTAAACCAGTAAATATGATGAACAAAGATGTAACAAAAGCTTAAATTTTATTAGAAAATAATACAAGTTACTTTGTCTGTACTAGGTTTACAACCTTGATGCTATGCAATCCAACTCTATGAATGATTACAATAACCATATCCTACGGATCTCCATTTATACACCATGGAGTCCTTTACAAGATATCTACAAATTCTCTTTGTATAATTTTTTCTTATATGCATGTACTTTCTAACTAAATAGAATATACACAAAATAAGTCAATACATATCTCTTCACACGTCTTTATCCCTTTTAGTAGTCCTTAAGTCTTCATGCAGCAGTCTTAACTCCTTCAGCAGTGTTAAGTTAGTATTGGTAGTACTAACTTTCTTCTAGTAGTACTAACTAGTTAGTACTGGCAGTTTTAATCTTGAGCAGTACTAAGTCTTTGGCTTGGCAGTACTAAATATATGAGTTTAATTCCTAATAATCCTCCCTTAAACTTGTGATTCACCTTCAAATCTACAGTTTCTCTTAAATTAAAAACCATCTGTGTTGAGGATGCTTCCAAACACTTTATTGTCTTGTCTGTTTGCTTGTATGAAGAATTTTCCTTCTTATAACTCATTGCCATCTCTGAAGATTATTCTACTAACAGCTTGTTAACCAACATCAACATCAGAACTCCTTTTGACAATGGATATTCTTTTTCTACAAGCATGAAAATATCCATCTTTCTCTGTAGGACACAATGATGAATCTTCTTGTATTTATATTCTCCATTTCAATGGATCATGCATATATCTCTGAAGTTTCCATAGTGTATCATTAGTATTAGGTTCAAACAACCTCTTCAATTCAACCCATAATATCCTTTCTTTGTCATCAGTAGGTTCTGTTGAATTGAATCTTTCTTTGACCAAACTCCATAGCTTCACTAAGTCTTCCCTATCAAAGACTTTCAACATATCCTCAAAGAATTGATATGCTTTTGTATGATTACAAACCCTGATGATCTTCCAATAATTTCTAGATTCTTCAATGTAAACTTTTTATTCAATGATTGGATATTTTGACTTGTAAGGCTTCAACATAAACTTTTTCCATTGGAACTACCATCCATCATTGTTGTAATCCTCTTATGACATTCTTGTTTCCTCTTAATTTTGGTTGTTATTCTTGATCTGACCGCTGAAGCTTCATAGTCTTTTGCTTCTTTAGGAAACCTTCATGATCCTATTCTACTTCTGCAGCCTCCTTAGAATCTTCCAACTTCTATAGAATCAGTTAATTGTTGCTGTGAACTTCCAGTGCTTAATTCTGATGCTTCTTCTCCATCTTTAATCTCTATGGGTATAAAGCATGACATTTCTTTATTTTGTAGTTCAAATAATTCCTTGAGCTCATCAAAGAATGTTCTTTCTCAACTGTCTGTAGGTATGACTTCCCATGTGCTTGATGTAATTAATCATATAATGTCCTCTGTTGAGCTTGTATCATGGGCTTGTTACTTTTTTACTTTTGCTTTTTGTACATCAAAATATTCTTTCTTTGATTATCAAGATCTACAAGCATATTTGCGTGTTCAACCTTAATTGTACTTGTTCCTTTCCTCTGCTTGTAGTCTCCTAGATAGCTCTTCATCAGCTTCAACTCTTGCTCTAATGTTTTCCCATTCTTCCTCAGTAAAAGATTAAGCTGCTTCATGAACTCTAGCCATTCTTTGTCTTTCTTCCTCATCCAGTTCCTCTTGCAGTCTCACTGCTGCTTCATGACTAAGCCTTTCTTGTTCTAGCTGTATCTTTGTTCTCTTAGTTTGTTCATCCTTAGATTCTGTCATTATACCCTTACCTTTATCTTTGACTACAACTGGTGAAGGAAAACTGATGTTAACTTCTTGAACCATACCAGCAGTACTAACTGGCATTGATACACCAGTAGTACTATCTGATTCTTCCGCAGTACTAATATAAACCTATAGCAGTACTTAACTCCAACACTGCACAGAACTAACTGCTCTTCTTCTTCTAGTTTAAGTGTTAACTTTTTTCTTAGTTGTCATCTGCATGACTTTAGCTGCACTAAGAATCCCAACTGACTCTTCGGTTGATTTCTGACTATGTGTAGGTGTAACCAAGTAATTCCTGCTTCTTGATCAATTTCTTCTATTCATCCTCCCTCTGTTTGAAAGAATCCTTTATCATCTTCATCATTCTTTGAAAACTAAAATCTTTGCTCTTCTTCTAGCTTGGTTGGACTTGACAGTTTTCTATAATTTTTTCACCTTCATGATAAGCTTGGTATAAGCAGCACCATATACTTTCTTTGTCTGCCTTAAGTCTGTCTCCAAAGCTAGAACCCTATATGATAATTTTGTACATAGAGCCATCAATTCTTGGAGTTGCATACTGCCCTCATCACTTCCAAGTGTGTTAACTCTTAGGAGAGGTGAATCATGGGATGTGTAGGTACCCTCTCAGACCTAGTTTTTGTGCAATGGAACCCCCATGGCTCTTGGCACCCTGGACTAACCACACTCAACTAATTCCCTGTGGAAAGGACACATAGGCATTGCGCTGGATTGGGTCCTATTAATGTTATCACTAGCCTGCTCTGCATCTAAGCTAGCAGCAGTAGTGGTAGCCCTTTCCACTCTGTCATCCCACTCCTCATAGACAGCCTCATCTGGTACATTGGGTATAGGCTCACTAGTCTGAGGTTACTTAGTGAACCTGGTTTAAAGGCTTTGCCTAGGTTGTTTTGAGGTCTTTTGGTGTGATGCTGATACAACATTAGGGATTGCGTTCACTCATGAATAGGTGAGTTGTAGAGGTAGTGGTTGGGGTTCAGAGGGATGTTCTGAACCTTCACCTTCTACTGCTTGAATTGCTATCATACTTGGAAACAAAAGGTGTGATGTTTCCTAGAATATACCTGCTTTTATATTGCTAAAAAGTTTTGGAGTTAAAGCAGGAGCAATATATTTTTTTTTGTGGGGATTAAGAAATTCTTTTGTTTTGGTCCTAAATATCATTTGAATAAATCTTGGATTTACATTAAAAATTTTTATTTTACTATCCAAGTTTTTCTCTTACCATCAAAAATAATTTTAGATAAGTTATAAGTTTGTTTGTAGCCATGCAAATAATAGCAGTTGCTATATTTCTACTAATTGTCACTAAGAAGTTTTCTTTGGGCTAAGAAAGTGTAGGACTGTATGGACTAAAAATCTTACTGAGGGGTAATTTTGCCTTTTTGAAAAGTTAGTTTATATCAGTTTATAACATATCCCATCAGTAAGGTGTTGCTCAAAATTTCAAGTATTTGCTAAAACAATAATACCATCTACATTTGCTTAATTGGAGATGTCTCCTAATAGATACTTCAGTAATAGTGAATTCTTTACCATCAACTGTGGCAGTAATTTCTTGTTCTCCATTATCAACTGTTCTGACAGTAGCAGTCTGCCAAAACTTTTCGATAAGAGAAACATAGATAGTAGAATTCTTAGTAAGAGCATACCTTATATAACTATCATTGAGAAAATCTACTATCTCTTGGAATCCTTCACTCCCAGTTGGTTTCTTTAGATAAGCAACCATGTTGTGTTTGTCGCAGAATTCCAATTTCCATTAGTGAATGAGTTATGATAAGGGTACTGGGCTGTTTGTTCGTTATATGAAGAGTATGAGAGTTTGGCAAAGTTAATTGAGATTTTATAGAAAGCGCTTAAGGGTTTTGATTGGACCGACTGAATAAAATGGATTTTTTATCTTGAAGAAAGCTTATAAGTGAAAGAAAGATCAAGAGTTATCCAAATTATAGACCCCTATAAGCGTAATATTTGGCAGAAATATCTCAATGGCTATATTTAATTGCCAAAAATCTGTTATGCCCCAACCAGTACTAACGGTAGCCCATCAGTACTAAGTTTAGCCTAACAGTACTAAATGATGCTTAGTAGTACAAAGTTTAGACTAACAGTACTAAATAATGCTCAGCAGTACCAAGTTTAGCCTAGCAGTATTAACCTTGAGATACCAGCTTTAACCTCAATTCCGTTCTAAAAGGCATCTTTTCATCATTTTATGTTGATTCCCACAGCTCTCTTTCAGTTTTTTAAGCCTTACTTTATCTCTCAAATTCTTTTGGTACTGAAACACTATGTATGTTTTTATTCACAAAATCTCTCTATTCTTTTGAGCTCACACACTTTCTCTCTGTTGTTTTTGATTTTTCTCTTAATGCTCAATTTTTCTCTCTGTCTGTTTTATTTTCTCTCAATTGCTCAGTTTTAATTATAACCTGTAGTAGATAGTATTACTTCCAGTAATAAGGTAGGCCAACATACTAATTGAATTTTATCCTTTAGCTTGATGTTCCATTCCATTTCAAGCATCTTTTTTATGCATAATCTTATGATATTCAATACATTCAACTCACCTTAATCAATACTTTAGTGGTTAAGCATTCCAATACTTGCAATCAGATATTGAAATCTTCCAACATCAAAAGCTTTTATGAGTAAATCAGCAACATTGTGATCAATATGAATATTAATCATTTGAATAAGCTTCTTTTCATTTGAATCTCTAATGAAGTGATGTCTAATCTCAATGTGCTTAGTCTTTGAGTGAAACACTGGATTCTTAACTATGCAGATAGTGCTTTCATTGTCAATTTGAATCTTTGTATTCATGAAATTATATCCATAATCTAGCATTTGATTTTGAATCCAGAGTACTTGTCCACAGCAACTAGCAGCAGCTACATACTCTGCTTCAGTAGTAGAGTTGGCAACTATGGTTTGCTTCTTGCATTGCCATAAAATCAATCTTCTTCCAAGAAATTGACAACCTCCTGTTGTGGATTTCCTGTCTAAACTAGCACCAGCATAGTCACTATCAGTATAAGCTTCCAAGTCAAATGGTGAGTCCTTAGGATACCAAAGGCCTAATTTAGGTTGACCTTTCTAGTTTCCTTAAAGATTCTTTTCACTCATGATGATTTGAAAACTTTAGGTGTGACTTTGAATCTTTGGTTTAAAGCACATACAGCAAACATTTTATTTGGACTAGAAGCTGTTAGATACATCAATGATCCAATCATTGATCTATATTAGTGAACATCAACATCTTCAGCTTTTTGCATCTTTGATAATTGGCATTGTGACGTCTCTATGGGTATACTTGTGTCTTCACAGTTGAAAAAAACCAAACTTCTCAAGATTTCATCATATACTGGTCTTGGTCTAATGAAAAAATCCCATCATCTTTTTGGTCACTTGAAGTCCTAAGAAGAATGTGAGATCACTATAGAACTCTTCTAGATATTTCTTGTGCATAAACTTTTAAATCAGTGCATAAATCCCTTCTTAGTAGATCTAAAAATGATATCATCGCTTATACTTGAACTAGTAGATATCACTTTTGATTCTTTTAATAAAAAAATTCTTATCAATATGGCCTCTCTGAAATCCATTGTCCAATAAATATGTAGATAGAGTCTTATACCAGGCTCTAGGAGCTTGATGTAGACCATATAATGCCTTTTCTACTTTGTAAACTTTGTCAGGGAACTCTGGATCTTCAAATCCAGGAGGTTGACAGACATAAACTTAATCTTTAATTTTGCCATACAGAAATGCACTCTTAAATCCATCTGGTACACACAAAATCTTTGAATGAGTGCATCGCTTCAGAATAGCCTTACATTGTTCAATCTAGAAACGGGAGCAAAAACCACCCTCATCATATCTATTCTTTCTTCTTGAGTGTAACGTGTGCAACGAGTTTGGCCTTGTTTTCCTCTTAATACCTCTCTCATCTTTCTTGTTTCTGTAGACCTATTTTGTTCCAATGGCCCTCTTGCTCATAAGGTCAATCCACCAAATGTCCAAACTGTTGTAATTTGAATTGTAGAAGTTTCTTGCATAGGCTTCTATCCAACTTAGATCTTTAATGCTTGGATTATTTTTGGTGCTCTTCATGAGATAGGAAAATAGGCAAATAGATAAGTAGAAGGTCTATATGAGTTTTTCCCTTCATAAACAGCACCTAATAAACCCCTTGTTCTTTTATCATTCTCCTTGTTTGAACACCAGACTTACACATCAATAAGCACATGATCAGTGGATGATCTTTATGGATTCTTGTATTTGGGAGTAGTAGGAGGTTTATGTGGTAGCAAATATTGCTTAAATCCAATTCTGATTCAAGTAGAGCAGTTAGAACTGTTGGACTAACAGTACTAATATTTAGACTACCAGTATTAATACTGGCAGTATTAATATTTGACCCAGTGGTATTAACATCTGGAGAACTGTCTTCAGGCTTCTCTTGATCATTAATTCCACCTTCATCATCCTTCTTTCCAGCATCATTAGAAGGTTGTGGTTCATCATTGCTAGCATCCTTTGAAGAAGAATCAAATGGTGAACCATCTTTCCATAGTGGCATCAAAATGTAGTCTTGGCTAGATCCTGTCTCCTCACTGGAATGACCTGCACCAATACTTTCTTTTGTATCTACAAAATTAATAGAGTTTGTACCTGCAACAACTGACACATAATTCATTGATTTTGTTAGAACATCAATATCAAACAGCCACTTTAGTCCATCACCTGTAATAATAGGCTTATCCTCCAAGAACCTAACATGCTACTCTAAAGCCTTACTATTCGATGACGTATCAACAAGAATCCATCATCAAAATTTTCAATCTAACTTGCCTAAACTGAGATAAGGTATTAGAATGGTTACTGATACCTAATCTAGTTTACAAAAAGTTTAGTGAAGGTGTGCTACCTCTAAAGAGTTCATAAGGTGGTTCTTGTTGAGGCTTGCTACTAATAAACCTATTCTGATCATAGCAAGCAGTATTATACTGCCTTAAGCCCCAAAATGTCGTTGGTAACTTAGAGTCAGCTACATTGTTCTAGCAGCTCAATTAGGGTCCTATTTATTCTCTAGCAAACACCATTTTGACTAGGATTTTATAGTATACTAAATTCCCTCTTTAATGCCTTTCTTTTCACAAAAACTCACTCATAACTTTCATTTTTGAATACTCTGTTCCATTGTCAATCTGCATTATCTTTACGTCCTTATCAACTACGATTTCTTGTCTGAGTCTTTAAAGCTTTATGACATGCCACTAGTCTTATCCTTAGTTGATAAAAAAACCCAAGTAAATCTGCTATAATCATCAGTGGCAACTAGACAATATTTCTTATTCATTAAGCTGCTCACAAAATGTTGAACCAAACAAAGTTCCAACATGCAACATGAATAATGGCATGGTAACAAGTTATCAATTTAGACTTACATGAGGCTTTGTGTTATTTTCCCTTAGGCAAGCACACAAGTTTGGTCATTTCAAAACGTTTTTTAGGTAAACCTTTATACAAGGTTATCCTTACAGTTTATTAATAGTTTTTAAAATTTTCATGAATAGCCTCATATTCCATGGCATTGATTCATCAAGTGTGGCCTTTGCCCACAGTTAATTTAAAGTATCTTTAGGATCACAATATTCTTTATTTCAACACTGCTAAATGTTGTTCTTCTTGGAACTTTAAGTTAAAACCTGACTTTAATCAGTTAACTTAAATGTCAAGAGGAAAGAACAAAAACTTGCAGTGTCTGTTAAGAAGTACAACTGTTATTTTTGTCAAACATCTTGTGAATAAACACTAAAAATGTTAAAACTGTAACTCCTTGACAAAGTACACATCTTTAAAATCAAGTTTACCCAGTTTTTAAGTGTTCCTTTTACCAGTATTTCTTATCCTTTGGCTCCTTCCCCCAAATGTAACATATCCTCCATCAAATTCTTTGAAGTCTGAGAGATATAACATGTTCCCTGTCATGTGCCTTGAGCATCCACTGTCAACATAGCATTGATCTTCTTTTCGTGGATGACCCTGCACATAAAAATAAGGAAATTAGTTTTCTTTGGGGACCCAAGTCATCACTGACTTGGATCTGCCTTGTGCATCAACATAATTATGTCTCTTCAAAGTATTGATGCACTATTAAGTTTGGTAGGTCTCTAAACCCAACATGCTGAGGCCTTAACAGCATTAACCTAATTTGCCCTCACAACATTAACTACTGCTGAATTTGGCCTATCAGTATTAACTGCTTTTGGCCAAGCAGTATCAAATTTTCCCTTAGCAGTATTAACTTTTTTGGCTAAAATTTTTGTTATTTAATGTTGTTCTTATTTGATAGGTCCTCTTTATAGTTGATTGTGCTAATTTAGAAAAATGTGACATGGGTCTAGCACTATAAATTGTAGTTTTGGGATGAACAGTATTAATAGTCCTAGCAGTATTAAGTGATCTTAGGCCAGTTTTCATTAAAACTAATCTTGGAACCATGATCCTGTGAGCACTAGGGTGAGCCTTTTTAGCAGAATAATTGTAATTCACCCTTGTATAATTATTCCCAGATACCACCCTTTCCCTTTGATGGTAATTGTAGTCAGCTTGTACATGGTCAAAACTTCCACAGACAAAACAAGTTTTATTGTACATCACAAAGTCACTTCCTAGCTGTTGGGAATTCTGATTATTCAAGTTTCTTTGATTCCCCCTAGGAGTTTGTGACCTGTACATTTCAGCATACTTAACTAGTTTCCTAACTGGTTTTTCTTGTTGTTTAGCTTTAACAAATTATATCTTAGCAACAGTAGGAAAAGCAGTTTTCTTCTCTAACTTATCATCTGACACCAACTCCTCAACCGATGGGGCATCATGAGATTCTCTAACCTCATTAGAAATATCTTTACTAACACTCTTACTAGTTTGAGGTCCATAGCTTTGAAACTCAGGCTGTTGGGACTCCTCTAGACAAGAGTTGGACAAATCAAATTTTGGGGGTGAAAATAACCCTGTAGGGGGAGGGAGAACAACATTATAGCTTACAAACCCCACACTCTTTCTATTTTTATCAGTTATCTGACTCCCTATTAATTTGTCTAGACTCTTAGAAGCATTATCAAATTTTTCAATTTTAAGTTGATTGCTTTCTTTTTCTTGCTTAAGCTTTTCTAACTCACTTTTAAGCATGCTAAGTTCTGAGTCTTTATATGAGATATCTCTTTTAAGAACAACAAGTTGCTCACAAAAAATAACCTCATTCTTTTTGTAAAAGACAAGTTGCTCTTCTACAGATGCTAACCCTCTTTTATAAGTAGCTAAATTGAACTCAGATTTATTAAACTCTATTCTTAACTCATCAAGTTGAGTTTTAAGAGTTTCAAAGCTTTTTAGACAAGTTTTTGAACAAGTTTTGTCATTATGTACCTCAGAGTCTGAAAAAGCCATAAGAGCCATGTTTGTAGGAACTTCATCATCTGCCATATAGCTCCAGTCAAAACCAGCTCCATCAATAGCCACCATGGCTTTGGAAGAAGTTTCTTCCACATTTATAGTCCTTCTAGAGCTGTCTTGATTCCTGTTTCTGCTATCTTGGTTCCTTGGTCCTCTGCATTCCCTTGCAAAGTATCCCATCTTGTGACAGGTGAAACACTCCACCTTGGATTTGTCATATACAGCTGTGTCACTTCCATTGATAGTGATTTTTCTATCAGTTTTCTGGAAAAACCTTCTTGTCCTTATGCTCAACAATGCTAACTGCCACTTTAAATCCATCTCTTCTATGTCATCTTCATGGATTTGTTTAAGTTCCTCATATACAAGTTGAGACCCGTTTGGTTGACTGGCCAAAAATGCATAAACAGTGTCATCACTTAAGTTAGCAGTACTAACTTGAGTACTAGCAGTGCTAACTTGAGTGCTAGCAGGGCTGACTTGAGTGTTAGCAGTACTAACTCCATAAGCAGTATTAACTTCATTAGTACTGCTAGGGGATGACACAAAAGCCATATTCTGAGAACTTGAGCTTGAGCTTGAGCTTGCAGTTCCTTTAACCTCTTGTTCAACAATCTTGAAATTGTTGTAGAGATCATCAAAGCTCATTGTGTCTAGATCAGGTTTATTCCTCCAGACCACAACATGAGTATTCCACTCAGAAGGCAGACTTCTCAAAAATTTCAAATTGAGATCTTCTTGTGAAATATTTTCACCCAAGATAGCCAGCTGACTTACAATCTTCTGAAGCCTGTTAAAAATAGAGTCAAGAGACTCTGTGCTTGGAGCACTAAAGTTCTCATACATTTGCTTCAGAAGAGTCTTCTGAGTCTTCTTTGTGGCTTCATTACCACCAAATCTTGTTTGTATAGCAGCAAACAAAGTCTTAGCATCCTTGTACTGATTAAATGTCATTAGATGTTCATTAGGAAGTGCCATCAGTAACATACTTCTTGCCTTCACATCATTCTTCTTTTGAGCCTTTTCTTCAGTAGTTACAAGACCTGGTATTAGTGAAGTTGAGGTACCATCAGCATTTGTTGTTGTTTGAGCTACTGGTTTGAATGAGTTTCCATTCTTTATGACATCTCATAGAGCATAGTCTTGTACTTGAAAGTATTGCTTAATCCTTAGCCTCCACATATCATATTCACCCTGTTTGAGAATGGGCAACTTTGCAGTAGTAGTGGTTTGTGCAGTTTCTAGATCCATCTCTTTCTTGTGAGTAAAGAGTTCTTCTTGTTAGTTTCTTCTAGATCAAAGTTTCAGAACACAAGCTCTGATACCACTTGTTGATCCCAAACTATGATTATTCTTTAGCTTGTAAAGAGTATGTTACATTAGATGAATCCAAAATAACAATGGTAGAAACTTTGTGTGTATATTAAAGAGTATGCGGAATCTACTCTTTAATACTTAGAAGAACTATGAATGTAACAGTAAATATGATTGAACAAAGATGTAACAAAAAGCTTCACTATTATTAAGATCAATAATATGAGTACTTTGTCTAGTACTAAGGTTTACAACCTTGAAGCTATGCATGCAACTCTATATAATCACCCTTAACATCATAACCTAGGATCTCCTTTTATACACCAAGGAGTCCTTTACAAGATAACTACAAATCTTCTATAATTCTAATCTTATACGCATATCTTTCTAACAAAATAGAATATACCCTGAATAAGTCAATATGCATAACTTCATACGTCTTTATCCCTTTAGCAGTCTTAAGTTTTCATGCAACAATGTTAATTCCTTCAGCAGTGTTAAGTTAGTACTGGCAGTACTAACTTTCTTCTAGCAATACTAACTAGTTAGTACTGGCAGTTGTAATTTTGAACAGTACAAAGTCTTTGGCTTGGTAGTACTAAGTGTAAAGACCTTTAATTCCCAACATCTCCTTCATCCAACATTTCATTTTCTCCATCGTATGATTCAGGATAGAATCTACAGAAGAATTTCTTAACAAGTTCCTCCCAAGTGGTGATTTCCTCACTAATCCACCATTCTTTAGCATCATTGGCCAACGAGAGAGGAAAGACTTTCATTCACAGTTGATGGGAATCCACGCAGGGAACATAAATCAAATCAACCATTTTAAGTACCTTAACAATGTGATTTACTACGTCTTCATTGTACGTTCCATGATATATGTTCTTTCTTAATTCTACCAAAAATTCCTTGCTGAGTTCAATTTTTATGTCGTTACTGGTGATAGAAAGATTTGATTCAGATTGAGTTTTTTTTGTGTTTCAGCAGGATTTGCTCTGAAGAAAGATAGAAAAAATTTAGCATGAAAAATCAAATAGGAAAACCAAGATTTCAGCTTCGATTCCAGATAATCGATACGCCGTATCCAATGGAAATGGATACGCCGTATTAATCAGTTTGAGTGAATATGCTGTATTGGATAGAAAGCTAGATACGCCGTATCCGATGGAAGTGGATACGCCGTATTCAACTGTCGACCATAACAGTGCATTTAAGAATAACAATTAAATACACAAACAAATAAACACACAAATATCCAAGCAAACAATTAAAGACAAATATAAAATATTACAGAATAGACAAGGACGCCAACGGCGCCAAAAACTTGATGTGTCATTGTGTGGTGTATATTTTATTGATTTAAGTTTTAAATCTATCAATTTAATTAGGGTGTACCCGACCGGTAGTAGTTTCGTAGTAAGTAGGGTGTCGAACTCTTGAAGCGAGGTTAAATCTATCAATTTAATTAATATCTTGGCTATCTAATCTATGTTAATTCCATTTTATTCTAAACTTATGTTAAACCTATGTCAGTCTAAATCCTAATTCTAACAAGAAAAAGGGGGTTTTCAGCCTGAGAGACTAGCACGGTTTGGTTGGTGACTATAATCAGTCCAAGGTACTTTTACCCACGCAAGCTAATTAACAAAAGATAAAAGAGCGGTCGA
>BQNB010046547.1:0-17500 GCA_026074375.1 Tanacetum coccineum
ATATTTTAGTCGGTTTAAAAAAATAATACATACTTTCGATTCCTTCCCCCTAAAAATGGGCTGGTCATTTTGGCCACAAAATTAATGAGTTTACCCCCCACTTTCACTCCTCTCGATTCCCTTTCTTTCTTTCAAAAAACTTGAGAACACTTCAAAAAATTAATTTCTTTCATTTCCTTTCTCTTTCATTCTAAAACTGAACTTAAGAATAGAGTGTTAAAGTCCACATTGACACATTGTAACATTGAGGAATAGTGATCAACTCTTTAAAATCATCTTCAAGTTGGCTTAGTACTAAGCAATAGGGGTGAGCAGAAGAAACCGAAAAAACCGAAACCGAACCGAAAACCGAAAAAACCGAACCGAAAAAACCGACCGAAACTAGAAACCGATGGTTCGGTTTTTAATTTTTCAAAAACCAAAAAATTTCGGTTCGGTTTCGGTTTTTGTTCAAAAACCGAACCGTAAAAACCGAACCGAACCGAACCAAACCAGTTTTATAATAATATATAATTAATATAATATAAATAAATAAATGATAACTAAAAATTTTAAATTTATATTTATTTTATGGATGAAATTATTATAATATATATTATCTTAATGTTTATATATATGTTTGTCGTGTACGTGTGTTTACTTGACAATATGTCGTTACAATGACAATGATCATACTATGTGTATTTTCACATGCATGTGTGTGTCTCTCATTTATATGTGTATAATTGTAAAAATTTGTGTAAACATTATTAGGCTCATATTGACAAAAAAAATTAAAAAAATAACCAATTTTCTACGTAAAACAAGTTTATTAATATAAATTAGCAAAAACCAAATTTAAACGGTTTGAAACCGAAAAAACCGAAAAACCGAACCGCAAAAACCGAGAAACCGAAAAAACCGAACCGCCAAAAACCGAGCGGTTTCGGTTTTTGGTTTTATAAAAACCGAATATTTCGGTTCGGTTTCGGTTTTAGCCAAAAACCGACCCAAACCGAACCGTGCACACCCCTACTAAGCAATAAGGTGTCCTAAATTTTTAGACTAATGATTCAAATAATGTGACGAAAATTTTGGGATGATCAAGCAAAATTTCAAAACAATTACAGAAATAAAAAGGTCGATTTATCCGGTAACAAGAAGAATGATACTTTCCACTTACCCGTTTTTAAAAAAGCTCGACTTATCCGATAAATAAAAACCTAAAGAGGTTATACTATTTTAGGCTAGAAGTAATGGTCATCAAACCTATCACATCTACGTCGGCGCCACGTCACTTCAAGCATGGCAAGAGATAGTTGAAAAAGTGAAGTCTCGGCTTTCCAAATGGAAATCCAAAACTTTATCTATTGGTGGTCGTTTAACTTTGTGAAATCGGTTTTGGGATCTATTCCGTCTTTCCATGTCTACTTTTTCAAAGTTCCTTCAAAGGTGCATCATATCTTAGAGTTATATTAGAAGTCATTTCCATAATGGCCATGTATTACCGGGTAGTAAAAGGCTTCTTGGGTTAAATGAACAATGTTTTGACAGACAAAAAACGAGGCGGGCTAGGTGTGTCTAGCTTATTTGCGTTAAATAGAGGCTTGATGATTAAGTGGGTTTGAAAGTTTCTCTCGCAAAAAGACTCTCTTTGGACTAAAGTTATTGTGGCTATTCACGGTGTGGGTGGTAAAATTCATTCGGAATGGACTTCTAAATGGCATACTCTGTGGCTCTCGATTTTGAGGAAGTTCATTCTCTCCAAAAGAAAAGGTTATGTACGTTTTTTGATTTTCTGACTCATAAGATGGGAAACGGGGAGTTTCCACAAATTCTGTTGGGATCATTGGCATACTAGGGGCATTTTTAAAGGATTTTTCCCTGATTATACGCGCTTGAATCCTCAAAGGATGTTACTGTTAGTTCCAAGATAGGCGACACGAGTTTGGTCTGCTCCTTCCGTCGAATTCCTAGAGGGGGTATCGAGCAAAATCAATTCGACAGCTTGGTAGAATTGGTTCGTTCTGTCACTATCGTGCCTTCGGCTGACAGATGGAATTAGAATCTGGAGAGTACGGGTATATTTTCGGTCGGACTCTGCTAGTTGACGTATATCGTGAGATATGCCTTCCGAATATTGGAGAAGAAACTAGATGGGTAAAGTGTGTCCCGATAAAAATCAACGTTCTTGCTTGGAAAATCAAGACCGATGCTTTACCTACCCGGTTCAACATTTCTCCGTAGATGGTATTGACACTTCAGGACTATGTCGTGTCCTATTTTGTGATAATGCTATGACTCGACGGACATTTGTTCTTTAGGTGTGGATTGGTTCGGGACATTGCTAATAGGTTTTGAGTGTGAATTTGGATCACGCCAAACTTGAACTCATATGCAGATGGAAGGATAGTCTTGGCTTGTTTCAATTCGTATGAATTCCAAAATTCTAAAAGATGTTGAAGGAGTTTTGGTATTCCATTTGGTTGTTACGTTTGGATCTATCGAACAAGCTCCTATTTGACAGAGAGAAACCCTTCGAAGTCGTTGCATTATTGATTACTGTTTTAACTAGTTTTTTTATTGGTGTTAGTATAGATCTAAAGCTCGTCGGATGGAACGAATGGCTCAAAAACCCCTATATTATTGTTTTGTAATCTAGCTCCTTGCTAGTTTTTGTTTCTAATAAAATCGCCGTTCCAAAAAAAAAAAAAATTCAAACTCACCACCATACAGGTAATGATCACCGTCAAACTAAACATATAAAAATATACCACTTCATATAAAATGTCCTAGAAACACACAAAAAAATGCAGATGTTTGGTGGTGCAAACACCACACCATTGTCAACAAATAGAGGATCGCTTGTGAAGATGGCAAGTGTAATACGGACCAAGCGTGGTGAAAGTAGGTGGTGGTAGTTCTTCACCTTCAATAACGTCCAGTCTTAAGAGACTTTGTGCGGTTTATTCTAAAATTTTAAAAGGTATATTTCATTATTTTTATTCGTTGTTTATTTACTTTTTACAATACTTGTCCGTTCTAACCTTACGATTCTATGAAAAATACTCCCTCTGTCCCATTTAATTGTTCACTGCTAAAAATAGATAGGGAAGTTTAATCAAGTTTACTATATTACTTTTTTTTGAAATTATTATTACAAACTTTAAAGAAGACTTTAATTAATTAGTTAAGGGTAAAACTGTCATTCTATCAAAAAGTAAAAATAAGTCAAATATATCAAACACCAGATAACGACATCTTCTCCATCAGCCCGTTAAAGATCGATACTAATGGGAGTAATGGAAAGTATATATGGTTTTCAGGTAATATTCTGATGACCTATACGTACTTTTTGTTCTTTTGGTCATGAATATTGATGTGCTCATACTCACTGCTGTGATGAGTAGCTAGCAAATAGTATAGAAGAACATGAGAAAGAGTACTAGTTAAATGATGGTCTAATGGAATTGAATTAGTTTCAGATGCTCATGTTGTAACATTAAATTAAAGTGACCAGCTAACCATCTAATTACATTGTAATGACATTGGACATGGTGTTGTTGCTGATAAGAGCAGTGGTGATGAAGAGAATATTTTAAAGATCAACTAGGTGATGTAAAAGTGGTGGCCATAAAGGCAAAAACAAATCTGAAGCAATTGAAAACACAGATAACCCAAAGTCAAAAGAGCTAAAAGAACTTTAGTGTATGTTAATTATCACAGCAAGATAGATGGAGTTTTTATAAAAAGAGCAAGAAATGAGAAAAAAAAAATGTAGGCAGTGCTTAAAAGGCTTTGAATTCTCTTATCATATCACGAAGGACATATGAGAAGTCTATAAAAGATGCATTTTTTTTTATAAATGTGATCATGTTTAACTCATGTATTTAAATAGCTATAAAGTTATAAATGTAACCTTTTTTTTTACTAAATTATATACATTTTGATTCTTACGAATGCAACACATGAAACTAGCCAACCCAACGGGCACAACAACAATCTTTAAGCTTTAATTTTATAAAAAGTTTGCTTTTTAAAGTCTAAAACCTCCCTGTTATGTATATGATACATTTTCAGATTTAAATTATGAAACTAGCCTGTTTATCGGGCGAGTCATGAAGTTAGTATTTTATATACGAGTCGATCACATACCAAGTTCAAACTTAAAAATAACTCAAAAAGCCATAATTGGGAATTCAACATTACATGTATGCTTGAACGATCCGAGGTCAAACTCTGGTTTCTAAACAACCCCCGAGATTTGTCATTATTAAACTCACATTCAACCCAATTACACTCGTGATCGAACTAAAATCATCCACTAGATATGCAGTGGTGTCTCAAAGGTAAAGAAAGTAAAGTTAGGGCTTTAGGCCCCCAATTTTTTAAGGCACCGTTCCGAAATTTTCTACAAACATTATGTATAATATATAAAGTTAGTCACATGTATTTTTTTGCCAGCCATCATTAAAGAGACCGATTAATCAAGGCCCGATTGTGATAAAATATGAAATAATCTAAGTCTTGGGCTTTTTTTGTTTCTAGTTTTCATATTTTTTAGCTTGCGATTTGTAAAAGTTTAATCACAAATGTATTGAGTATATATAAAAGGCCTATATTTTGCATGAAAAATTAGCAAATGTTAAATTAAGTTGTGTGATAATAACCTTTTACATTGATGAATCGACGTTTGTTTTTCACACAAACCAACAACCTATTTCACTCTAAAAGCTGTCTCTTATCTACTCATGTATCATTGTTCAATCACAAGTTTCTTTTTCGGATGCTTTAATTTTCGCTAAAGAAATTGCTAAATAAAAACGAACGCGAGACGTAAATTTGAATGAAAAACGAGTTGTTTGTAGAAATATAAAATATGATGATGATGTTGACAATGAAACTATAAAAACGGGTGAAGAGAATTTTAAAATCAATTATTTCTTATATATTGCAGAAAGAAGCTATTATCAACCACTGGAAAGTAAATATGTCAATTTAGATTAAGGTAAAAGTAGCTGCAAATTCAGAATGAATTATCATATTCTATTGATCCTCGAAAGAAATTTTATAGATAATCTAATAGCCATACAAAATTTCAGCTACTCATGCTCTGATTATATGTTGTCCCTCGAGGACACTATTTTATTATGACATGTCTCAAGCATGGTAGACTAATTGATTCCAAATAATATCCTCGATGAAAAATATGGAGCATGAAAACAAGATGGTTCTTCGAGGTATAAAAGACCCCATGATAGTCTCATAAAGAGACACTAGACATGAAGGTTTCAAAGAACCTCAGATAGCTAATGAGATCTCAATAAATTATATCTTGTCTTGAATTATATGAAATGGAATTGGAAACAAAAAGACGTCGATAAATTTGTCTACATACAATATATTGCTTGCTATTATGCATGATGAGGATCAGAAATCAACTAATATCCAAATATGAGCTCAATGAAATGTTTGGCCAACATAAAAAGACACAGTATCTTGCAAATACTAAAACTATTGGAACGTGAAGTTCATACACATCAATGTGTAAAATCTATTGGATATACATCGGTTTTTGTGTGAAACTGAAATAATAGCTCTAAAGTTATGTGCTCTAAATACTTGAATTGTGAAATAAATAAATTCATAAAAATGATAAGTTGATTATTAAGAGACATATTGTCTCGAGGTGGATGTAAATATCTTATTCGTATTTTATGAGATAAGATATATAGAAGTTTTTATTTTTCCTAAAATAAGGTTTATTAGAGCTTTCATATTCCATGAAGGATATGTAATGCCTCAAGCATGGCTCACAAATTCAAATTCTAGAAACAACTAATAAAGTTCTCAAAAACTTTATTTGATCAAATTGAATGAATCCTTATATGGATCAAAATCATGTTGAATGCATATTATATAAATTGCTTGTGCACATGTCTTTAAGGAATGAGTGGTCCTCAAGTACCATAAATAAGTGCAATTAACATTTTGTTGTCAATTTTGCAATTAATATGCTTCATTGAAAGTTTATTTTTCTCTTTTAATATTTGTAGTTGCATTGTATACTTTTCAACTAATGCATTTGATATTGGGTTGGAAGCTACACATATATTTTGTTATCATTGCAGGACTTATTCTTAACATCAACAATTTGGTGAACTTCATTACAAAGTTGTTGTCAACAAAAGTATTTGAGCAACTCGTTCAGAAGATTAGCATTCGATGCTTGAAATATATACATTAAATTGAGGAGGAGCATTATGCGCACTGCACTCTTTTCCTTCATCAAGTTTTTATCCCATTGGGTTTTTCTTGATAAGGTTTTAACGAGGCAGATTATGGCGTATAGTAAACGGTGAATATCCAAGGAGGAGTGTTATAAATATATTAATGATGTGTGTTTATTCACTTTTATGAGTTGTTAATTAGCCTTGAATAGGTACTTAATTAACTAGAGGTTACAATCTATATACCCTTATAAATAAGGGACACATTGTACTCATTGGTGGACTACTCAATAATAATCATCTCCTTCCTCCTCTATGTCTCATTCTCTACATTTTATAATAATAATGTAATTTAGCTTCCGATTAGTGTCATCTTATTGTTACGATATGTACTTTATAAAATGGCATGCTTTATATAATTTATAATGATATTACTCTTAAGTGACTAACAACGACAATTTAAATATTTTTTTATCCTTTTTACAGTGTTATATCACAAGAGATAAATAAGTGTTATTTATAAATACCAAAATAAATAAAAATAAAGCAAACTATGAAAATAGAAACATGATGTATTCTCAAAATCAAACAAGTGTTGCGTTAATTTAGCATTTCTTTTGAGCAAAATAAAAATTCTCCTAAAGAGGCTTAACCATTTTGTTCCTACTAAAAGTATAATATCACAAGTGATAGATAACATTGATTACATATTTAAAAATTCCAAAAACAAACACAAAACTTTTGAGCAAAGTTTCATTCTTAATCAACCCTGAACCGACAGTAACAAAATTTATGTGCTTATCTATTGCGGTGAAAGGCACAAAAATCATCTTGTATCTGAAAATTCTATGTGTAGTATCACCTGTCATATTTTAATTTCATGATAGTGTAATTTTACTTATTTTTTTAGAACGAAAAGTTAGTTGTTAGTGATTCGAGCTAACAGTGACATTCAATTGGGAAGTATGCAAGACCCAAACCTTCACCTCAGAGGATAAACTTAGAATATGGAAGAAAGAATCAATACTCTGGTAGTTTGAATCCAAAAGTTTGTCTAGTTTGAATCATGTGATTGGCATATATCTTGTTTAATATTGTATGACTTCTTCATTAACGTTTTGCCTCTCTCTCTATTACACGTATGATAACAAGAGGTTCTTTTGAAATTGCAGAAAGAATGTTGACACTTAAAAATGCTTTGTCGCAACGCGTAACCGCTGTCACCCTCGTTATATGATATGTTTAATATCACTTGTGATATTTCATAAACATAGTTAATATCTAATTTCACTTGTGATATTTCATAAACAAACAAGTATGTTTTTTAACCTTTAATATCACGTGTGATATTTTATTGATTTGTATATTTTTTATATATTATCACATATTTGTTTTCTAATATTTTTATACTTTTCAAGCACAAGAAATATTTTAATGTCAGTTCAGGTTTGCTTAAAAATAAAACTTTTCTCAAAAGTTGTATCCTTTTTGGACTTTTTAACATATAATTAATATTATCTATCCCTTGTGATATTATACTTTTAGTAGGAATAAAATGGTTAAGTCTTTTTATGTGAATTCTTATTTTGCTTAAAATCAATGTTAAATTAATGCAACACTTGTTTGATTATGAGAATACATCAAGTTTTTATTTTCATAGTTTGTTTTATTTTTATATATTTTCGTATTTGTAAGTGACACTTATTTATCTCTTGTGAAAACGTGCGAAAACAAAGAAAACGTGTGAAAACAGACGAAAACGTACAAAAATAGCAGAGAAGAGGAAAACGTGCAAAAAGAGGACAAAACGAGCCGAAAGCATGTCGAAAAGCTTGTTGCATAAAACAAAGGGCGAAAGGGTTGGAAAAGCGTATTGCACAATACAGGAAAGGTGGTGAAGGCTGACGAAAACGCGCGAATGCTGACAAAAACTCTCGAAAGCTGACGAAAATGCGCGAAAGCTGTAGCACCCCCAAAATCGGACAGCAACGGAAGGCAACTAGACGTGCTACTTCATAGCACATAGTACAAGTCATAGAAAACGACCTCATAATAAGACGTTTTAAAGATAAATTGTTTCACATTCGATACACTAAAAACATCAGAGTTTGCAAATATGTCCCAACAGTTTCAAAGTAACACAAATATTTAAACACAGCATAAAGTTTTAAAGAAATTTTGATCGAATGCGAAAATAAACATGTAGAGTCTTTAAATGATATCCGCGGGACTCGCAACTCCCATCCAAAAAACCTACAACTTAAGGACCTGAGAATAAACATGCTAAAAATGTCAACAAATATTGTTGAATGAAATTCATAGGTTTTAAAGTAAGATAATAGACCACAAGATTTTAATTAATAGTAGACTAATAAAACACATTCATAAGTCAAAACAGTTATTATTGCCCTAAGCTCATGACACCGAACCTTAAGATGTTTTGTGCCCTAAAACTTGATGTTCTGCGAAACATCCCAAATACTTCAAATGTTAAATGCGTCCGCTGGCCATGTAGATACCAGAACCTGGACGGGAATTTTCAGTCCCAATAGATCTATTCATAACACTCATGTTTACTTTACTAGATATTAATGGCTCATGATATGGGGGACTTAAATTGGCAGTAGTGGTACTTAGGCAATAATATTCAGGCATAGCATACAATTTTGTACTTGTGTCCAAACGTAAAAACATAGCATGTAATCTCCCCTATGGAATTTGTAAAACAATTAGTCAGAAAAGTGGCTATGAACACACATTAAGTAAATGATGAGTGAAATGTAATCAATGAAAGAAGAATGAAATAACAAGATCCTAACCGCGACCTAATTAAACGACGCGCTTTAGGAGAAAGAAATATACAACGAAACGACGCATAAATCGTTTATAGAAATCAATAGCATCCATATGGGTTTATATCTTAGTTTAAGTAGTCAAAACATGACTTAGTAAAAATATAGCGTTTTTAATTAAGTGTCGACGTTTAACCGAAAATTACAATTTTTAGAAAGTTTACCAATTTTAGAAAGTTTAGAAATCCCGAATGTAAATGTTGTCTAAAATTATTCCTTAAGTCTACTTTACGTCTAAACGTACTTAGTGATCTTAACGTCTAGTTTTCCTTTTTATTTCGCTAATATATACTTTTCGTCAACATAACCATTCTATTTCTAGTAAACCCTTACGCTTATAAAACATCGCCTTTATAAAGTTTCTAATGCTCCCTAATAATTTATAAGTGATACAATAGCATTCGCTAAAGTTTTTAATGCTCAAACAGACTCAAAACGCTTCGAAAAGCCATTTTCACTATTTAATGAGCATCTATTATATTTATAGTGTCTCAAAAACGACCCAACTTTATCAAGATATAACTACTTCGTTATTTACTTTCAAGCTTAAAGAAAACACGCCTATTTCACCCAAAAATCATTCCGAACAACTTTTCTTTTATACACTTTAACTAACTCGGACCCGAAAGGGGTTAAAACACACGTTTTAGAATCTGCTCAGAATGTTTATAAAACAGTTTTGCTAAAAAGTATAACTGAACTTCATTTGACCATAACTTACTCATTTTAAGTCTCATTTTAGTGTTCTCTATATTAAAATCGCCTGGAGAACATAAGCTAGCATATTATTAGAGTTTTATCATGTCAAAATGTTACCTATAAAGATTCTAGCCTAAAACTAACGATCCGGAGGTCGTAGAGGATAAAAGAAATAAAGAGCCATATTATTAAGAGAGAAAAGTAGAGAGGGAAAGATGTGTGTGTTTTCTAGAGAGAGAAACACACATACTTTATGTTACAAATGATTATCCTCTCCTCTCCTTTGAAGTACGGAGGGGGTATATATATATATATATATATATATATATATATATATATATATATATAGCCCATGACACGCCTAACTATCCTATAATGACATTTCTAGTCCTTGCATATCTGACTAATAATAAACTAATGTAATTCTGTATAAGTCTTCATATTTTAAGGCTAATAATCTTCCCCCAATATGTAGAGATACGAAATTACTTACAATGTCCCTAACAAGTACACAATACAAATAAATATAATGACATCCAAGACGCTTCCAATACTGAAGATGACGTCTTTGTCTTCTAGTCTAGAAACTTGTACTCCAGCTTGGATCTTCTGTGTCTTTATTTGTTCTGGAACCATTGTAGTTTGCATGAGTTGGATTAACTTCCCCCCAATTCATGCAGCATGTCTTGAAAAGCTTTCTTTATAGACTTCTTTTTGGCAAAGTATCTGAATCAGCTTCCCCTAAACCAACATCCGTATCTTGAGCATATTCGAAAACATTGATATAGCTCGAACGATCTTCTAACATTGAAATTTAAAGTGCATAACGGAGTTTTGTAGAAGAATAATCCAATACCTGAAGTACATACGTTATCCCTTTTAACAAAGTTAAAACCGTAGCACCAAAATCAATTAAGACCCGGGAATGCACTTTTCTTCCTCCAGGATAGTGCTGATGTAAATTGCTACACCAAAGTCAACTAAGTCCCGAGTGTGGGTAATTTATCCCTTTAAGGAATCATCCTTCACATATGTATATATTACATCAACTAATACTGCTTCTATACTGTATCATGACATTTGGTTTTGGTGAATATCTGTTCCGGGGTACATGCAAGAGATCAGCAACAAATCTTCTCACGCATGTAGATTACTTCACAAACCATACTAAGTAAAGCAGTATAAACTATTTCCCCCTGGAAGTTGACCTAATTACATCAAAATATCAAAGTACACGTATTCCCCCATGATGGTTTCGAACTCTCAGAAGCATCATTGACGTGTATGACCATATACTCGAGAAGTTCTTGTCATAAGCAACAATCTTGAAAAGTTATGAAAGACATTGAAGATCTTTGAAAGATTTTGCTGAGACTATGAAGTATCATTGATGTTCTGTAGCTTCAAATATCCTGTAAGAATTGCATATTACATCTCAACCTTTAAACTCTCTGGCTAACTGACCAACCTCTTATTCTGTCGGCTATTGCTGTGACTACATAGTGAAGTAAACGTTATATACCAGACATGAAAATAAAGTAAAATTCCCCAAATTTGTTACTTAAGCTTGCATTGTTGTTGATTGAAGAGTAGTGCAGAAGAAAGCCTCTAAGTACCTTATACTCCAATCACAAAGTATATGAAAGGTACAACACCTCTTGAAATTATCCACATCAGCTTCTGTGTGTGACACAGAGTACTACAACGTAACTCCTTTAAATGATAGCTATGACCCGTGAGTACTACAATGTCACTCCTTACATCGGGTAGAACTAGATAATGCAAGTCTCAATCATAACCTTATACGTTCAAGCAAGTCATCAATCGATAGAGGGGGTTTAGGGAAAAGGGGTAGAAAGTAGAAGGAAGTCTTGATGATGAAATAAGTAGACACCTTCGGAAACCCACTTCAATCTCAAATAAGGGATACCAAATCAACTCCGTGAGCACATAACATTAAAATATAAATTCCATAGCCGTTTTGATGTTTTTGTGAATCTTAATGATCATTTTAGTATTAAGTGTTGTGTTTGCTTTGGTGTTGTGGAAGGTGTTTAAGTTTGGTTCTTGATGAAATTAGGTGAAACTGGTATAGGAAATTTGGTATAAATCACCTGGTGTAAGATGTATAAATCTCCTAAGAGAAGCGTATAAGTCACCCAAGGGAAGGGTATAAATCACCCAAAAGAAGCGTATAAATCACCCAAGAGAAGCGTATAAATCACCTAAGAGAAGCGTATAAATCACCCAAGAGAAGAGTATAAATCACATGTGCGTATAAATCACCTGTGCGTATAAATCGCCTCACCAAGTGTATAATTCACCTGACCAAGTGTATAAATCGCCTGACCAAGCATATAAATCGCCTGACCAATTGTATAAATCGCCTGACCAACGTATAACTCGCCTGACCAACGTATAAATCGCCTAACCAAGCGTATAAATCGACTAACCAATTATATAAATCGCCTGACCAACGTATAACTCGCCTGACCAACGTATAACTCGCCTGACCAATGTATAACTCGCCTGACCAATGTATAAATCGCCTAACCAACGTATACTCGCCTGACCAACGTATAAATTGCCTGACCAAGCGTATAAATCGACTTACCAACGTATAACTCGCCCAAAAATGTTCGAAACTTAAAAATCAAAAATCACCAAAAGACACATTTTTTAGACGTTTTATCTGATTTTTCTTGTAATTCTTACATATCTAAGACTAGTAGAATCAAAAAAACATAAACTTTATGGTTTTTAACACAAAAATTTTTGGATCAAGATTTTGTGTAAAAAGCTTAAAAAGAACGATAGATCTTTTGAAATAAGCTTTGAAAAACCACAAACCAATTGTACACATGAGCTAGAAAAATTAGAGAGAAAAAATTTTCAAGCTTTTTCACAAAATAGACACCAACCAACCAAACCCGTGGGTTTTGGCTTAAAAATAAGCCACGAAAAGCTTAAATAAGCTCGAACAACACCCCAAAATACAAACCACGAACACAAAACGCCCCTAGGCTCTGATGCTAATTGTTACCCATAAATATTCTAGTCTAAAACATACACGATTCGGAGGTCGGGGATGATAAAATAAATAAGTAGCCATATTAAGAGAAAAAAGTAGAGATGGAAAGATGTGTGTGTTTTCTAGAGAGAGAAAGAAAACACACACACTTATGAGATACAAATGATTATCAAAAAAGTAGGGGTGGGGGGGGGGTGAGTGGGGTTGGGGGGGGTGTGGGTAGGGGGGGGGTGTGGGCGGGTCTGGGAGGTGTGGGGGGGGTGGTGGGGGGTGGTGGGGTGTGGAGTGGGGGAGGGGGGGGGGGGGGGGTGGGGGGGTGGGGGGAGGTGGGGGGGGGAGTTGGGTGGGGTGTGGTATGGGGGGGGGGGGGGGGGGGGGTGGCGGGGGGGGGGGGGGGGGGGGGGGGGGGGCGGGTGGGGGTGGGGTGGGGGGGGTGGCGGAGTGGGGGGGGGTGTTGGGTGGGGTTGGGCTGGCTGGGGGGGGGGTTGCGGTGGGGGGGGGGGGGTGTGGGGGGTGGAGGGGGGGGGGGCGGGGGGGGGGGGGGCGTGGAAGGGTGTTGGGGGGGGGGGGGGGTTTGGGGCGGGGGTGTGGGGGGGCGAGGGGGGGGAGGGAGGGGGGGGGGGGGGGCGGGGGGGGGGGTCGGCGGTGGGTTGGGTGTGGGGGGGGATTGGGGGGGGGGGGGGGGAGGGGTGGGGTTGGGGGGGTGGGCGGGGGGGGGGGGGTGGGGGGGGGGGGGGGTGGGCGGCTGGGTTTTTTGGGGTTGGCGGGGGGGGGGGGGGTGGGGGATGGGGGGGGGGGGGGGGGGGGGGTGGGGGTGGGGGGGGGGGGGGGGGGGGGTGGGGGAGGTTGGGTGGGGGGGGGGATGGGGGGGGGGGAGGGGGGGGGGGGGTGGTGGGGGGGGAGGGGGGGGTGGGGGGGGGGGTGGGGGTGGCGGGTGGGGGGGGCGTGGTTGGTGGTGGGGGGGTCGGTGGAGGATGGGGGGTTGGGTGGGGGTGGGGGTGGGTGGTGGGGGGTGGGGGGGGGTTGGTGTTTGGGCTTGAGGGTTTGGTTGGTGGGGGGTTGGGGTGGTGGGAGGAGGGGGGGGGTGCGGGCGAGGGGGGGTGCGGCGGGGGGGGCGAGGGCGGTGGGGGTGGGGGGGGGGGGTGGGGGGGGGGGGTGGGGGGGAGGGGCGGGTGGTGGGGGTGGGGGGGGGTGGAGGGGGGGGGGGGGGGGGGGGGGGGTCGGGGGAGGTGACGGGGGGTGGTGTAGGGGGGGGGGGGGGGGGGAGGTGGGGGGTGGGGGGGCGTTGGGGGGTTGGGGGGGGGGGGGTGGTGGGGGGGGGGGTGGGGTGGGGGGTTGGGGGGGGTGGGGGGAGTGGGGGGTGGGGGGGGGGTTGGGGTGGGTGGGGGGGGGTGGGTGGGGGGGTTGGGGGGGGGGGGGGGGGGTGGGGGGGGGGGGATGGGGGGGGGGGGGGGGGGTGGGGGGGTTGGGGGGGGGGGCGGGAGGGGGGGGTGGGTCGCGGGGGGGGGGGGGGCTGGGTGGGGGGGGGGGGGGGGGGGGTGGAGTCGGGGGGGTGGGGGTGGGGTGCGTGGGGGGGGGGTGGGGGTGGGGTGGGAGTGGGGGTGGTGTGGTGGGGGTGGTGGGGGGGGGGGGTGCGGGGGGAGGGGGGGTGGGGGGGGCGGGGGTGACGGGCAGCGGGAGGGGGGGTGTGGGGGGGGTAGGGGGGGTGTGGGGCCTGGGGTGAGGGAGGGGTTAGGGGGGGGGTGGGGGGGTGTGGGGGGGGGGGGGGTTGGGGGGGGGTTTGGGAGGGGGGAGCGGGGGGGTGTGGGGGGGTGGGGGTGAGCGGGGGGGGGGTGGGGGGGTGGTAGGGGGGGGGGTGGGGGCGGGTAGTGGGTGTGGTTGGGGGTGGGGGGGGGTGGGGGGTGGGGGGGCATGTGGGGGGGGCGGGGGGGGGGGAGTTGCGTGTTGGGGGGGGGGGGGAGGGGGGGAGGAGGGGGGGTGTGTGGGGGGGGGGGGGGGGCGGGGGGGGGAGGGGTGCGGGGGGGTGGGGTGGGGGGGGTGGGGTGTGTGTGGGGGGGGAGGGGGGGGTGGGGGGGTGGGGGGGGCGTGGGGGGGGGGGGGGGGGGGTTGTGGGGGGGGTGGGGGGGGGGTGGGGGTGGGGGGGGGGGGGCGGGGCGTGGGGGTGGGGGGTGGGGCGGAGGTTTGGGGGGGTGGGGTGGGGGGGGGGGGGGGGGGAGGGGGTGTGGGGGGGGGGGGGGGTTGGGGGGGGGGGGTGTGGGGGGGGGGGCGGGGGGGATGGTGGGGGGCGGGGTGGGGGGGAGGGGGCGGGGCTGGGGGTGGGGGGGGGGGCGGGGTGGGAGGGGTGGGTCGTTCTGGGTGGGGGATGGGGTGGGTCGGGGTGGGAGGTGTGTTGTGGGTGGCGGTTGGGTGGGGGTCGGGGGGGGGGGTGGTTGGGTGGGGGGGGGGGGTGTGGGGTGGGTGGGTTTGGGAGGGGCGGAGGTGTGGGAGGGGGGTTGAGGGGTGGGGGGGTGGGGGGGGGGGGTGCGGGCGGGTGTTGGGGTGTTGGGGGGGTTTGGGGGGGATGTGGGGCGGTGTGGGGGGGGGGGGGGGGGTGGGGGGGGGGTGGGGTGGGGGGTTGGGTTGGGGGGGTGGGGGGGTGGGGGGAGGGGGGGGGGGGGGGGGAGGGGTGGGTTGGTGGGCCGGGGGGGGGGGGGGGGGGGGGGGGTGGGGGGGGGGGGTGGGGGTTGTGTGAGGGGGGGGGGGGGGGGGTTGGGGGGTGGGTGGGGGTTGTTGTGGGGTGTGGGGGTTTGGGGGGGGGGGAGTTTGGTGGGTGGGTGGGGTGGTTTGTGGGAGGTACTGGGGCTGGGGGGGTGGTTGGGGGGGGGGGTGGGGGTGGGGGTGGAGTTGGGTGAGCGGGGTAGAGTGGGGGTGCTGGTGTGTGGTTGGGGGGCGGAGGTGCGGTGGGGGGGGTGTTGGGGGGGTGGGGGGGCGTGGGGTGGTGTCGGGGGTGGCGGGGTGGAGGGTGGTGGGGGGGGCGTGGTGGCGGGGGGGGGTGGGTGGGCGGGTGGGGTTGGTTTGGGGGGTGTTTTTTGGGAGGTTGTGGGGGCGGGTTGGGGGTTTGGGGGGGGTGGGGTTGGGGGATTGGGGGGGGGGGGGGGGAGGTCGGGGGGGGGGCGGGGGGGGCAGTGGGGGGGTGTCGATGATTGTGGTGTTAGGTGGGCGGGTGGGAGGTGGGGGGGGGGGAGGGGTGAGGTGCGGTGGGGGGTAGGGGTGCTGTGTGGGGAGGGGTGGGGGGGGGGGTGTGTGGTTGGGGGGGGGGGGGGGGGGGGGGGGGGGTTGGTGATGGTGGGGGTTGGAGGGGGGGGTTTGGGGTGGGGGTGTGCGGTGTGTTTGGGGGCGGGGGGGTGGGTGGGGGGGGGTGGTGTGGTGGAGCTGTGTTTTGGGGTTTTTTGTTTGGGTTTTGTGTGGTTTGTTTGTGTGTGTGGGGCCTGTTTGTGGGTTGGTTCTGGTGTGGTGGGTGGGATGGGGTGGTGTGGGGGGGGTGAGATTTGGGTGTTGGGTTGGGTTGTGTGTTTTGTGTGTTGGGGAGTTGGGGGGGGAGTGGGGGGGGTGGGGGGGGGGGGGAGGGGAGTGGTGGGTGTGGGTGGGGGTGGTGGCCGGTGGGGGGGGGGGGGGGGGGGGGATGGTGGGGGGGGGGGTAGGGGGGGGTGGGGGGGGGTGGGGGGAGGGGGGGTGGGTGGGGTGGGGGCGGGATGTGGCGGGGGGGGGGGGGGGAGGAGGGTGGGGTGGGGGTGGTGCGTGGTGGGGGGGTGGGGGCGGTGGGGGGTGGGGGGGGGGGGGGGGGGGGGGTGGGGGGGGGGGGGTGTGGGGGGGGGGGGTGGGGGGGTGGGGGTGGGGGGGGGGTGGGGGGGGGGGGGGTGGAGGGGGGGGGGGGGTGGAGTGGGGGGGGGGATGGGGGTGGGGGGGTGGAGGGGGTGGGGGGGGAAGGTGGTTCGGGGGTGGTAGGGGAGGTAGGGGGGGGGGGGGGGGTGGGGTGGGGTGGGGGGGGGGGGTGGGGTGTGGGGGGGAGGGGTCGGGGGGGGGGGGGGTGGGGTGGAGGGCTGGGGTGGTGGGGGGCGTGGGTGGGGGGGGTGGGGGGGGGGTGGGGGGGGGAGTGCGCGGGGGCGGGGGGGTGGGCGGGGTGGGCGCGTTGGGGGGGGGTGGGGGGAGGGGGGGGAGGGAGGGGTGGGGGGGAGGGGTGGGGGGGTGGGGGGGGGGTGGGGGGGGGGGGGGTGGGGGGAGGGGGGGGGGGGGCGGGGTGTGGTGGGGGGGAGGGGGGGGGGGGGTGGGGGGGTGGGTGAGGGTGGGGGGGGGGGGGGGGGGGGGGGTGGGGGGGGGGTGTGGGGGGTTCGGGGTGGGGCGGGGGGGGGGGGGGGGGGGGGGGGGGGGGTGGGGGGGGGGGGGGGGGCGGGGGCGGGGGAGCGGGGGCGGGGGGGGGGCGGTGGGGGTCGGTGGCAGAGGGGGGGCGGGGGTGGGTCTGGGGGGGGGGCGGGGAGGGGCGGGGGGGTCGAGGCGGTGTGGGCTCGGTGGGGGGTCAGAGGGGGGGGAGGGGGTGGGGAGGGGGGGGGCGCGGGGGCGTGGAGGGGGGGGGGGGGGGGGGGGGGGGTGGGGGTCGGCGGGGGGTGGGGGGAGAGGGGGGGGGGGCGGGTGGGGTGGGGGGGGGTGGGGTGCGGGGGGGGGGGGGGGGGGGG
>BQNB010046547.1:27500-32500 GCA_026074375.1 Tanacetum coccineum
CGTGTGGGGGTGGCGGGGGGGGGGGGGGGGGGGCTGGGGTGGGTGGGGGGGGGGGGGGGGTGGGGGGGGGGGGGCGGGGCGGGGGCGTAGGGTGGGGGGGGGGTGCGGGTTGGTGGAGGATGTGGGGGGGGGGGGGGGGTGGGGGGCGGGGGGGGGTGGGGGGGGGGCGGAGGGGGGGGGGGGGGGTGGGGGGGGGTGGGCGGCGGGGGGGGGGGGGTGGGGGGGGAGGCGGGTGGGAGGGTGGGGGTGGTGGGTGGGGGGGGGGGGGTGGGGGGGGGGGGGGGGGGGGGGGGGGGGGGGGGGGGGGGGGGTGGGGGGGGGGGGGGGTGGGGGGTGTGGGTGGTGTGTGGGTTGGGTGTTGGGGGTGGGGGGGGGGTGGGGGGGCGTGTGGGGGGGGGTGGGGCGGGGGGGGGGGGGGGGGGTGGTTGGGGGTTGGGGGGGGGGGGGGTCGGGGTGGGGGGTGGGGGGGGGGGTGGGGGGGGGGTGGGTGGGGGGTTGGGGGGGTGTGGGGGGGGGGGGAGGGGGCGGGGGTGGGGGGGGGGGTGGGGGGGGGGGGGGGGGTGGGGGGGGGGGGGGTGGGGGGGGGGGGGGGGGTGGGTGGGGGGGGGGGAGGGGGGGGGGGGGGGGGGGGGGGGTGGGGGGGGGGGGTGGGGGTTGGGGGGGGGGGGGGGTGGGGGGGTGGGGGTGCGGTTGGGGGGGGGGGAGTGGGGGGGGGGGGGGGGAGGGGGGGGTGGCGGTGGGGGGGTGGTCGGGGGGGGGGGTGGGGGGGGGTGGGGGGGAGGGGGGTTTGTGGGGTGGGGTGGGGGGTGGGGGGGGGTGGTGGTGGGGGGGGGGGTGGTGGGTGGGGTGGTTGTTGGGGGGTGTGGGGGGGGGGGGGGGGGGGTGAGGGGTGTGGGGGGGGGGGGGGGGGGGGGGGGGGGGGGGGGGGGGGGTGGTGGGTGGGGGGTGGGGGTGGGGCGGGGGGTGGGGTGGGGGGGGGGGGAGGTGGTGGGGGGGGGGGGGGGGGGGGGGGGGGGTTGGGGGGGGGTGGTGGGGGGGGGGAGGGGGGGGGGGGGGGGGTGGGTTGTGGGGGGCGGGGCGGAGGGGGGGCGTGGGGGGGGGGGGGGGGGGGGGGGCGGGGGGGGGGGGGGGGTGGGGGGGGGGGGGGAGGGGGGGCGGGGTAGGGGGGGGGTGGGGGGTGGGGGGGGGGGGTGGGGGGGTGGGGGCGGTCGGGGAGGAGGGGGGGTGGGGGGGGGGGGGGGGTGGGGGGGTTGGGGGGGGGGGGGGCGGGGGGGAGGGGGGGTGGGGGGGGGTGTTGGGGGGGGGGGGGGGTGGGTGGGGGGGGGGGGGGGGGGGGGAGGGCGGTTGGGGGGGTGGGGGTGGGGGGGGGGGGGGGGTGGGGGGGGGGGTTGTGGGGGGGGGGGGGGGGGGGCGGGGGGGGGGTGGGGGGGGGGGGGGCGTGGGGTGGGGGGGGGGGGGTGGGGGGGGGGGGGGGGGGGGGAGGGGGGGGGGGGGGGGGGATGGGGGGGAAGGGTGGGTTGGGGGGGGGGGGGGGGGGGGGGGGGGGTGGGGGGGGGGGGGGGGAGGGGGGGGGGGGGTGGGTTGGGGGGGGGTGGGGTGGGTGGGGGGGGGGGGGTGGGAGGGGGGGGGGGGTGGGGGGATGGGGTGAGGGGTGGTGGGCGGGGGCGGGCGGGGGGAGGGGGTTGTGGGGGGGGTTGGGTGAAGGGAGGGGGGGGGGGGGGGGGGTGGGGAGGAGGGGGGGGGGGGGGGGGGGGTGGGGGGGGGGGGTGGGGGGGGGGGGTGGGGGAGGTGGGGGTGGGTGGGGGGGTGGAGGGGCGGTGCGGGGGGGGGGGGGGGGGCGGGGGGGTGGGGCGGGGGGGGGGGGGGGTGGTGGGGGCGGGGGGGGGGTGGGGGGTGGGGGGGGGGTGGGGAGGGGGGGGTGGGTGGGGGGGTGGGGGGATGGCGGGTGTGGGGTGGGGGGGGGGGGGGGGGGGGGGGGGGGGTGGGGGGGGGGGTGGGGGGACGGGGGAGGGGGGGGGGGGGGGCGGCGAGGGGGGGTGGGGGGTGTGTGGGGGGGGGGCGGGGGGTGGGGGGGGGGGGGGGTGGTGGGGGCTTGGGGGTGGGGGGGGGGGGGGGGGTAGGTGGGGATGGGTGGGGGGGGGGGGGGGTGGGGGGGGGGGGGGGGGGGGAGGGGGGGGTCGGGGGGGGTGGGGCGGGGGGGGGGGGGGGGTGGGGTGGGGGGAGGGGGGGGGGGGGGGGGGGGGGGGGGGCGGGGGGGGGGGGGAGGGGGGGGGGGGGGGGGGGGGGGGGGGGGGGGGGGGGGGGGGGGGGGGGGGGGAGGTGGGGGGGGGGGGGGGGGGTAGGGGGGGGTGGGTTGGGGTGGTGGGTGGGGGGGTGTGGGGGGGGGTGGGGGGGGGGCGGGGGGGGGGGTGGGGGGGGGGGGGGGGGGGGGGGGGGGGGGGGGGGGGCGGGGGGGGTAGGGGGGGGGGGGGGACGAGGGGGGGTGGGGGTGGGTGGGGGGGGGGGGGGGGGGGGGGTGGGGGGGGGGCGGGGTGGGGGGGGGGGTGGGTGTTGGGGTAGGGGTTGTGTTGGGGGTTGGGGGGGGGGGGGGGGGGGGGGGGGGGGGGGGGGGGGGTGGGGAGGGGGGGGTGTGGGTGGCGGGGTGCGGGGGTGTGTGGGGGGTGGAGTGTGCGGTGTCTGGGGGGGTGAGGGGGGGGTGGGGGTTGGGGTGGGGGGGGGTGGGGGGGGGGTGTGGGGGGGGTGTGGGGGGGGGGTTGGGTTGGGGTGGCGGGGAGTGAGGGGGTGGGGGGTGGTGGGGGGGGTGGGGGGGGGGGGGGGGGGGGGGTGGGGGGGGGGGGTGGTTAGGGGGTTGGGGGTGGGGGCGGGGGGGGGGGGGGGGGGTGTGGGGGGGGGGGGAGGGGGGGGGTGCAGGGTGGGGTAGGGGGGGGGGGGGCGGGGGGGGGGGGGGGGCGTGGGTGTGGGGGGGGGGGGGGGTGTGGGGGCTAGGGAGGCGGGTGGGTGTGGGGGGGGGGTGGGGTAGTGGAGGGGGTATGGAGGGGGGGGGGGGGGGGGGGGGGGGGGGGGGGGGGGGGGGGGGTGGGGGGGGGTGGGGGGGGGGGGGGGAGGGGGGTGGGGGTGGGCGGGGGGGGGTGGGGGAGGAGGGGGGGGAGGGGGGTGTGGGGGGGGGGGGGGTGTGGGGGGGGGTGGTGGGCGGGGGGGGGGGGGGGGGGTGGGGGGTGGGGTGTAGGGTGGGGGCGGGGTGGGGGGGGGGGGGGGGGGGGGGGGGGCGGGGGGGGGGGGGGGGGTTGGGGGGGTGGGGGGGTGGGGGGGGGGGGTGGGGGGGGGGGGTGGGGGGTGGGGGGGGGGAGGGGGGGAGGGGGGGGGGGGGTGGTAGGGGGGGTGGGGGGGGGTGGGGGGGGGGGGGGGGGGGGGGGGGGGGGGGGAGGGGGGGGGGGGGGGGTGGGGGGGGGGGGGGGTGGGTGGGGTGGGGGGGTGGGGGGGGGGGTGTGGGGGGGGGGGTGGAGGGTGGGGGGGGGGGGGGGGGGGGGGGGGGGGGCTGGGTGTGTGGGGTTTGTGGGGGGGGGGGGGGGGGGGTGGGAGGGTTGGGGGGGAGGGGGGTGGGGGGGTGTGTGGGGGGGAGGGGGGGGGGGGGGGTGGGGGAGTTGGGGGGGTGGGTGTTGGTGTGTGGGTGGGGGGGGGGGGGGGGTGGCGGTGGGGGTGGGGGGGGGGGGGGGGGTGTGGGGGGGGGGGTGGGGGGGGGGGGGTGGTGGGGTTGGGGTTGTGGGGGGGGGGCGTAGGGGGGGGGGGGAGATGGGGCGGCGGGGGGGGGGGGAGGGGGGGGGTGGGGGGGGGGGGGCGGGGGGGGGGAGGGGGGGGGGGGTTGGGTGGGGCGGGTGGGGGGGGGTTGGGGTTGGGGGGGGGGGCCGGGGTGGGGGGGGTGGGGTGGAGGGGGCTGGGGTCGTTGGGGGGGGGGGGGGGGGTGGGGTGGGGGGGGGGGGGGTGGGGGGGGGGGGGGGGGGGGGGGGGCGCTGGTTGGGGTGTGTTGGGGAGGGCGGGGGGGGTCGGTGGGGGGGGGTTGGGCGGGTGTGGGGTTTGGGGGGGCGTGGGGGCGGGGTGGGGGGGAGGGGGGGGGGGGGGGGGGGGGGTGGGGGGGGGGGGGGGGGGGGTGGGGGGGGGCGGGGGGGGGGCGGGGGGGGGGGGGGGGGGGGGGGGGGGGGGAGGGGGGTGGGGTGGGGGGGGGGGGGGGGGGGGGGGGGGGGGGGGGGAGGGGGGGGGGGGGTGGGGTTGGGGGGGGGGGGGTGGGGGGGGGGGGGGGGGGTGGGGGGGGAGAGGGGAGGGTGTGTGGGGAGGGGTGGGGTGGGGGGGTGGGGGGGGGTGGGGGGGGGGGTGGGGGGGCGGGGTTGGGGGGGGTGGGGTGTGTGGTGGGGGTGGGGGGGGGGGGGGAGGGGGGAGTGGGGGGGGGCGGGGGGGGGCGGGGGGGAGGGGGGAGGGGGGGGGGGGTGCGGGGAGGGGGGTGTGGGGGGGGGGGGTGGGGGGGTGGGGGCGAGGGGTGGGGGGGTGTTGGGGTGTCGGGGTTGTGGGTTGTGGAGGGGTGGGTTTTGGGGGGCGGGGGGGGGGCGCTGGGGGGGGAGGGGTTGGGGGTGTGGGGGGGGGTGTGTGGGGTGGGGTGGGTGGTGGTGGGGGGGGGGATGCGGTGGGGGGGGGGTGGGGAGGGGGGGGGGGGGTGGGGGGGGGGGGGGGGGGGGGGGGGGGGGGGGGGGGGGGGGGGGTGGGGGGGGTGGGGGGGTGGGGGGGGGTGGGGCGTTAGGTGTGGGGGGGGGGGGGCGGTGGGGGGGGTTGTTGTTTGGGTTTGTGTGGGGGGGGGGGGTGGGGGGGGGGGGGGAGGGGGGGGGGGGGGGGGGGTGGGGGGGGGGGGCGTGGGGGGTCGTGAGTGGGTGGGGGGGGGGGGGGGGCGGGGGGGGGTCGGGGGGGGGGGTGGTGGGGGGGTGGGTGGGGGGGGTGGGGGGGGGGGGGGGGGGGGG
>BQNB010046547.1:40000-43633 GCA_026074375.1 Tanacetum coccineum
GGGGGGGGGGGTGGGGGGCGGGTTGGGGCGGGGGGTGGGGGTGGGTGTGGGGGGGGGGAGGGGGGGTGGGGGGGGGGGGTTGGGGGGGGGGGGGGGGAGGTGGGGGGGGGGGGGTGGGGGGGGGGGGGGGGGGGGGGGGGGTTGGTGGGGGGGGGTGGGTTGGGGTGGGGGGCGGGGGGGGGGGTGGGGGGTTGTGGGAGGCGGGTGTGGGTGGTGTGGGGTGGGGCTGGCGGTGGGGGGGGGGTCGGGGGGGGGGGGGTGGGGGTGGGGGCTGTGGGGTGGGGGGTTCGGGGGGGGGGGGGGGGTGGGGCGGGGCGTTGGGTGGGGGAGGGGGGGGGGACGGGAGGGGGGGCGGGGGGGGGGGGGGGGGGGGGGGGGTGGGGGGGGGAGGGGGAGGGTGGGCGGGGGGGGGGATGGGGGGGTGGGTGGCGGTGGGGGCGGAGGGTGTGGAGTGGGTGGGGGGGGGGGGGGGGCGGGGGGGGGGGGGGTGGTGGGGTGGGGGTGGGGGGGGTGGGAGGGGGGGGGGGTGGGCGGGGGGGGGGGTGGGTGGGTGAGGTGGGGGGGGGGGGTGTGGGGTTGTGGGGGTGGGGGTGTGGGGGTGTGTGGGGTGGGGGAGGGCGTGGGGGAGTGGAGGGGTGGTGGGCGTGGGGCGTGGGGGGGGGGGGGGGGGGGGGTGGGGTGGGGGGGAGGGGGTGTCGGGGGCGGAGGGGGGGGGGGGGGGGGCGGGGGGGGGTGATGGGGGGGTGGGGGGGGGGGCGGGGGTGGGGGGGGGGGGGAGGCGGGTGGCGGGTGGGGGGGCGGGGGGGGTGGGGGTGGGGGGGGGCGTGGGCGCTTGGGGGGGGTGGGGGGTGTTCGTGGGGTTGGGGGTGGTGAGGGTGGCGATGGGGGGGGGGCGCGTTGTGGGGGGGGGGGGTTGGGGTGGCGGGTGGGGGGGTGGGGGGGGGTTTGTGCGGGGGTGCGTGGGCGGGGCGGGGTGGCGGGGGAGTGGGGGGGGGGCGGGGGGGGGGGGGCGGGGGGGGGGGGGGGGGGGGGGGGGTGGGGGGGGTGGGGGGGGGGGGGGGGGGGGGAGATGGAAGACTGTGTGTGTTTTCTAGCGAGAGAAAGAAAAACACACACTATTTGATGATTACAAATGTTATCTCTCCCCCTACTTGAACGTAGGAGAGGGAGGTCAATAGAATATTATCATAATATACTATACATTATATTTATATATATATATATACTATTATATATATTATCTATATCTCATATATTTTAATTATATATATATCTATATAAATTACTATATTAAGGAGGGGATATATATATATATATCCTATGACATACCTAACTATCCTATAATGACATTTCTAGTCCTTGCGTATCTGACTAATAATAAACTAATGTAATTCTGTATAAGTCTTCATATTTTAAAGCTAACAATCTTCCCCCAATATGTAAACATACAGAATTACTTACAATGTTCCTAACAAGTACACAATACAAATAAATATAATGACATCCAAGGCGCTTCCAATGTGGAAGATGACGTCTTTGTCTTCTAGTCTTGAAACTTGTACTCTAGCTTAGATCTTCTGTGTCTTTACTTGTTCTGGAACCATTATAGTTTGCACGAGTTGGATTAATTCCCCCTAATTCATGCAGCATTTCTTGAAAATCTTTCTTCATAGACTTCTTTTTGGCGAAGTATCTGAATCAGCTTCCCCCCAAACCAACATCCGTATCTTGAGCAGATTCTTTATGGGTAACAATTAGTATCAGAGCCTAGGGGCGTTTTGTGTTCGTGGTTTGCATTTTGGGGTGTTGTTCGAGCTTATTTAAGCTTTTCGTGGCTTATTTTTAAGCTAAAACCTACGGGTTTGGTTGGTTGGTGTCTATTTTGTGCAAAAGCTTGAAACTTTCTTCTCTCTAATGTTTTTAGCTCATGTGTACAAATGGTTTGTGTTTTTTTAAAGCTTATTTCAAAAGATCTATGGTTATTTTTAAGCTTTTTATACAAAATCTTGATCTGAAATTTTTTGTGTTAAAAACCATAAAGTTTGTGTTTTTATGATTCTACTAGTCTTAGATAGGTAAGAAGTACAAGAAAAATTGGATAAAAACTCAAAAAATGTATCTTTTGGTGATTTTTGATTTTTGAGTTTCGAACATTTTTGGGCGAGTTATACGTTGGTCAGGCGATTTATATGCTTGGTCAGGCGAGTTATACGTTGGTCAGGCGAGTTATACATTGGTCAGGCGATTTATACAATTGGTCAGGCGAGTTATACGCTTGGTCAGGCGATTTATACGTTGGTCAGGCGAGTTATACGTTGGTCAGGCAAGTTATACGTTGGTCAGGCGATTTATACAATTGGTCAGGCGATTTATACGCTTGGTCAGGAAATTTATACACTTGGTTAAGCGATTTATATGCTTGGTCGGGAGATTTATACACTTGGTTAGGCGAATTATACACTTGGTCAGGCGATTTATACGCACAAGTGATTTATACGCATGGGTGATTTATAGGTGATTTATACGCTTCTTTTGGGTGATTTATACGCTTCTCTTGGGTGATTTATACACTTCTCTTGGGTGATTTATATGCTTCCTTTGGGTTATTTATACGCTTCTCATAGGAGATTTATACATCTAACACCAGGTGATATATACCAAATTTCCTATACCAGTTTCACCTAATTTTGTCAAGAACCAAACTTAAACACCTTCTACGACACCAAAGCAAACACAACACTTAATGCTAAAACGATCATTCAGATTCACTAAATCGTCAAAACAGCTATGGAATTTGGTTTTTAATGTCATGTGATCGCGGAGTTGACTTGGTATCCCTCATTTGAGATTGAAGTGGGTGTCACAAAGGCATCTACTTATTTCATCATCGAGACTTCCTTTTATTTTCTACCCCTTTTCTTCAAACCCAATCTATCGATTGATGACTTGCTTGAACGTATACGGTTTATGATTGAGACTTGGATTATCTAGTTATACCCGATGTAAGGAGTTACATTATAGTACTCACGAGTTATAACTATCACTTAAAGGAGTTACATTGTTGTACTCAGTGTCACATGCAGATGCCGATGTGGATAGTTTCAAGAGGTGTTGTACTTTTTATACTTTTGATGTTGGGTATAGGGTACTTAGAGGCTTTCTTCTGCACCATTCTTCAATCAAAAATAGTGCAAGCTTAAGTAATAAATTTAGAGGATTTTACTTCATTTTCAAGTTTTGTATATCGGGTTTACTTCACCAAGTGGTCACAATAATAGCCAACAGAATACGAGGTTGTTAAGTTAGCCAGAGAGTTTAAAGGTTGAGATGTAATCAGCAACTCTCACGGGATATTTAAAGCTACAGAATGTCAATGGTACTTCACAATCTAAGCAAACTCTTTCAAAATCCTTTAGTGTCACTCATAATTTTTCAAGATGTTTGCTTAAGATAAGAACTTCTTGAGTATATGGTCATACACGTCAATGATGCTTCCAAGAGTTCAAAACCATCATGAGGGAAAACGTGTACTTTAAGGTAATCATGTCAACTTCCAGGGGGAAGTAGTTTATACTACTTTACTTAGTATGGTTTATGTGAAGTATTCTGCAAGGTGAGAAAAGTGTTGTTGAT
>BQNB010046548.1:0-43633 GCA_026074375.1 Tanacetum coccineum
CTAATTATTATCAATATTATTCCAAAACAAATTCAGTCAAACATGTATGAAAACGTAATAAACTTCAGTGATATAAACATAGCATGTAACTTGTTTCATTGATACCAAATCCGCTTAAATTTGTGAAAAGAGAAAATTAACTTGGTTACTTTTTACATGGTAAAGTAAAAAAGTAAAACACTATAGTTGAACATCTGGGCTTATTTAGAAATATGAATGAAATGGTGGGTGGCTTCCAAATACACTATCCCTAATATCAAAAGATTACTAACCGCGTTTAGGAGCGTTTGGGATTGCTTATTATAACTGTTTATTTGCATATTAAAGTTTTTTTTAGTAAGCAACTTATAACTACTTATTCGAAAAACCTCATTTCATGTTAATTAGTAAATAATTTAACCTCCGCCACAACATTAAATAAGCTATCACAAGCACACCCTTTATATTAGCACAATCAGGTAAACGGAGAAGCGGCCTAACCAGTATTCCTGTGGCCGTTTCCGGACTTTTGACCGTGGACTTTAGAAACACCTTAACACTAGGCCCAGGGACGGAACCAGGACCAAATATGACCGGGTGCACAACTTGTTTTTGTGATCCGTATATTAGAAACAATTTGAATTACATTTCGATAGACGGGTGCATTCAAGAGGACATTTAGAAAAAAATCATTGTATTTTCAAAAATTAACACTACATCAAAAAAAATCCATAGGTGTCCTGGGACCCACGAGACACCCCCGGTACCATCCCTGACTAGGCCACTTTGTTTTATTTTACACATTCACTTATCCATATACTTAAAAAAAGACAAAACACAAAAAAATGTATCTAAATTGACATCTTTTTTATTAAAACTACACGGGCCAACAAAAAGGGACAAGTTAGATAGATTATAACCGGCTTATGGCTTATTTGGTTTCGGGGTTATGTTTCATAAGCTCACATTTTGGGGCTTGTTTTGAAACATTTCGGCTTATATAAGCTTTCTTATAAGGCGAAAAGTTTCAAAATAAGCCACAAAAAGTGAGCTTATGAAACATAAGCTTAAAACCAAATAAGCCACAAGCCCGCTATATAACCCGAAACAAACACCAATATGAACATCTTACATCAAACTTGAGACCATGATAACCGAAATCTTAAAACAGAATCTTGGTTGAAACCCATTAATAGTAGATAAAAATCCAATCTTTGGAGACCAAACCATTATCAAGATTATTGTCATCATTTTCTTGATCTTCATGTAAAATGTTGTTATGGGTTTGGTTTGTTTTTATTAAAAGTGGTGTTTGTTGTGTTTCTTGATCTTGTGCTAATGATGACATTTGTGTTACAAGGTTTTTGGAGAAAATTGAAAACTGTTTTTTCTTTTTTCGTATGGAAAGTTTTTATAATAATAGAATTGGAGATTTGACATTATTGTTGTATGTTTTGGGTGTTTAATTATTTGTTGGATTATATTTGGGAAAGTTGTTATTGTCTTGTTTCTTAAGATGTAATAATATTATAATAGGTTTTATTCTTTTTCTTTTTTAATCATACTTTTTGATTTTTTTTTCCGACTAATATACAAGATTTAAATTCATCGTCACACAGACTCAAATCGGGTAAAGCTTTTCATTTTTATAAAGTTGGCGTGTTTACATCAGAAATGTTTGTAACTGACAGAAACTAAACTTGAAGCTTAACAAATCTTAAAATGATAATCACAAGTTTTTTTGTCACTAGACACCTCGGAGGAGTTAATGTTTCTAAGAATGATGTATTTATAAAAAATGAGAATCACAAGTTTTTAAGAATGGTGTATTTATAAAAAAATCAAAGTTTTCTTTAAACAAAATTAATATAGCAACACAAAAATTTAATAAGTGTCTCGGAACCTACTCTGATTCGGTCGCTGTACAGATTTTGTCAATTTTGTTTTTAAAAATTGTAAAAAATGTTATCTCTTTTGTTGCATATATCTTTGTTACAAGTTTTCTGGAAGTCTAAATATGAAAAATGGTGTTTTTCTTGTATGGAAAGTTTCTATAAATATAGGATTGGAGATTTGACATTGGCTTTAAAAAAATGTTTTATTGGATTGTGTTTTGAAGATGCAATAATATTTTAATGGGGTCATATTTTGTGACACTTGTGGGTGATATAGATTAGTCAAATTTATTTTTGAAAGTTGTAGAAAACGTTATCTATTTTGTGGCATATCTTAAAGGAGTTATTTCTCTTTGTCAGTGTCACCTAGATCTCTACAATAAATGCGTATAGTTTTCATTTTCTTTGCACAGTTTTGTGGGTGGCATGTATTAAAAATAACAAATTATGCGAAGAAGTTAAAAGTTAACAATAGTTTGAGTTTTGTTATATTCTATCAAAATTATATGTCTATTTACCTTTCTACACACACAAGTATATTATATGTTTTTTCTTTACTTATTATTTTTTTTATATTTAATCGTGAATTCTGACATTTGTCAAGATCATGTAAGTAAGAATATAAGTAAAAACAAGTAGTATGATGAGTTTTTAAGAGGACAAGGTGAGTTTTTTTAAATGATTTTGTTTTCTGATGACATCAAATATTTGATACTTTTTAATGTCAATTTCTCTATGAAAATGCTTGGAATTATCTTATAAATGCCTGAATATGATACTTAATTACTTATTTTGTTGTTTTCAGGAAAAACGCAAGTATTTAGCAAGAAACACGAAAAATGGACAAGAAATGCAAGTTTACACGGATTCTCAAGAGGTGTTACGGCGTAACCACATCGACAGTGTTACGCTGTAACGTATTTATGGCAACAATGGTCATCACCAGCTTTACGGCGTAATCAAGTGCAAGGATTACGCCGTAACATATCTCGTTAAGGAATGCTGACTCATCCTAGTCAGCATTACGGCGTAACATGGATGTTTAGTTACGCCGTAACATATTTAAGCCTAAAGTTTGGAAGCCTGCGTCAGCACTATTACGGCGTAACCACACACAAAGGTTACGTCGTAACCTCTACGAATGTTATAAATAGAGCCCTCATTCTGCACATTCGACATCATCCCTTCTACCACAACAACAAGGGGCAAAAAAGGCTTCCATACCTCAAAGAATTCCACCAGAAGTCCAAGGGAGATTCCACTTATCTTACTTTTTGTATTTAATCGTTCAAAACGCTTCCTGAAAGAATTACGAGTTTTCCATCCATGATTTCCTTCATTAATTCTTGTGGTGTTGTTGCTATGAGCGGCTAAGCACTCTTAGTGCTGGCCTAGCCATGTATTTACAGTTGTTATGCTTCACGTTTCTTGTTTAATTATGGTTTTATCGGATATCCTTATTGCATGTCGTTGATCCTTGGGTTTTGGTGGTGTTGAAGGTAGTTTAGATCCTATTAATTCTGTTATTAGACTTACCCGTTGAACATGAAATAGCAGGGTACTAGGGTAGGGCGGCGCCTATCCCTAGTGTAGGAACTAACCAAGTTACCGCCTCTGTTACATTAAACACCTAAAAAGCATAAGAACTCTTTCAGAGAGGGTTAATAATCTGCATAGGTTATAGATATTGGTCATAATGATAGTAGAGGAATAATCACTACAAATTGGATGCCCTACCTTCGTAACTTTCGGGGGATTCGGGATCGCAAGGAGTATAGGACATACCTCAATTATAAAATCAGGTCTGTTGATATTAGAACCACCTATAAATCAAATTAATTAAATGTGGCGCAAGAAACAATCGCATGACAGTTGTAATGAAATGGCTAGGCTAGCATGCTTTTCTCCCTGATACTTCTCTTACTTTCACTTTCCGCAATTTACTTTTTGATGAGGTGCCATTTTATACACTATTTCGGGGTCATATAACCCCCAAATCATGCAAATATGCTCAGATTATGTGCTTAATCGTTTATTTTCAGGTTTTTAGCACTTGGATGGCATTTGGAGGAAATACACGTAACTTGGGCTCATTTGGAGAAGAAACGGACAAGATTACGGACCTACACCAAATTCATGGAGAAGTATTGCTTACAGAACGTGGAGACGGCGTCGCAGGCATAAAGTGACGCCGTCGTGATCCATCTAGTGACGGCATCTGGAATTTGGAGACGGCGCCAGGACGTGGCCGACTTAAAGAGGATCTAGAATCATCCACGTAGCGACGGCGTCAGGACCATAAAGCGACGCCGTCGCCGCGATATCTCTATATATACAAAACCAATTTTAGGGTTTTAAGTATGTAACTTTGGGGATAATTTTGTATAACCTTAGGGAGACGAACCCTCGTCCTTGTAGCAGCTTCATAGGTCATTTTTAGGGCCTCAAAACCCTATTGTACTACCTTGGATCCATGTTTTAATTCAAGTAAGGTTATCTATCATTAATCATTCAATATGTCTATGTGTTGTGTGATTGATTTATCTTCTTGTTTTTATTATAACATGCGAGGTTAAACCCTCTTTTGTATTTGCTTATGATTGCAGGAAAGTCGGATTGCAAATCCTATTACTATTGCTTCTTGTTGATGAATATGCGCGTTAGGCCTTAGAAAACCAGCTTTTGTCTGTATCGCTGTTGACACATCTAGGGAAACGCGAGTGCTTAGAAAAATATCATTGGGTAACAGTCTTCATACTACCTTACCCCTTTTATGGTTGATCATTCTTAAGGTATTTCATACGCGTTTAATATACTCTTAGGGGCCTTGTAATAGTCTTCATACTACCTTACTTGTGTTTTGCCTTAACGGAATATTAAATAGACGGCGGATTCGTGTAATCCGTTCATGACCTAGGAAATACTTATACATATCATCACAAGTGTGCCAAGGAAACAGGATTAGGAGAATCAATTTGATAAGTAATGCATGATTAAGTAAATACATTTAATTATCATAAAGTTATCACTAATAGATTAGATATTAGTTATTAGTTAAACAAACCAACCTCTCAAACCATAGATTTTACCTGCTTTCCTATAAATATAAAAACACAAAAATAATCTTCTCTCAACCCCTAGAATTATGTTAGACCGTGATCAAGCCTTCCCAACCTATTCCCCTAAAGAACGATAACAACCCTCGATTCTTGCCTATACTACTACTACAACGGTTAGGTACTCTGCTTAGGGAGTTGTAAAACTTCGTGTTGAAGTCCTACGACGACTGCATCACTTTTCTGTTAAGTTTCAAAATCAAATCAAAACTACTCACGGTCGGGTTCTCTGCCCGTTAGTGCATTTGTAAAGTGAAACGAGTTTTATAAATTTAAAACTTGGTAAAAATATACTTAAATAAAAATATGCATCAAGTTTTTGGAGCCAGCTAAATGTTTTAGTTCTAACTCTTTTTCTTTTTCTTTCTTATGAGAACTAGAAGTAGTAACGCTAGGGTGGCTACTCCTTTCGCCAATCCTGAAAGACAGTTCGAGTCAGGAAAGACACTACACCCATTTCTGTCCACAACATCTACTCTTTCTACAAGTCTGAATCGTACGAATCAGAACCAGAAGATGTTGAAGGAGTCGACATCGAGACACTTACACTAGAACAATATCTAGCTCTTTATCATAGTAACTCTCGCAATGGGATAAGAAGACTTGAGAATACTCCCTTTGAGATAAAAGGTCAATTTCTAAGAGAATTACGTAATAACACTTTCTCTGGAAATAATACTGATGATGCAATCGAACATATTGGAAAAAATCTGGAGGTTGCTAGCCTGTTCAATGCTGGAGATGCTACCTTATTACGTGTGTTTCCCCTGGCTCTTGTGGGAACAACCAAGAGATGGTTTGAAAGAACGTCTCCAGAACAAACAAAGACATGGAATGAATTAAGAAAAATTTTCATTCGAAGATTATGTCCTCCTGCAACTATAATTAGACGATTAGGAGAAATTCAAAACTTTAGGCAAGAAGAGGGAGAATCCTTGTTTCACACTTGGGAAAGGTATAACGACCTACTCTTTAAATGCCCGTTTCATGATCTAAATGATTACCAGAAGGTGAATACCTTTTATAATGGGCTGAAAGATCATACCCTCTAAATCATAGATTCCAACGGTCTTATCCCAGGGCTCACTACTTCTAATGCATTGAAGTCAATCCAGGCCGATCATTCCCATAAATGGCACAACGAGGAAAGTAAAAATCTGCCAAACTTGTTCAACATTATCATCGAGAAACTCAAAGCCCTAAACCATGACATGGATGAGCTAAGAGTTAGTGTTCGCAAAATCAATGAGAAACCTAGAGATGGAGACCTCTACGAGGAAGTTAAAAGTATAAAAACAAGTGAAGTCAACTACGACAACTTAAAATCTTGTCCAAAAATTATCGCACCTCCCAAAAACCTTGAGGACACATTCGAACAATACCTCAAGGAATCTTGCAAAAGGCAAGAAGTGCTTAATAAATGTATGAAACAGCTTATAGAAAACACCTATGCAAACCTCAAACATCATGATTATGCAATTAAAAAACTTGAGGAAAAGGTCAATCATCTTGTCCAAATGATAACCGCCACTAATCTTGCAACCACAGTTAGGAAAGAATGCGCTATGAAGTTAGAACCTCCTCACGAACCAACTATTCCCATGGTCGAAACTTTCGTGGAGAAAGTAAAGAAACGCATTCTTAATGATCAAGAGAATGGAGAAAAACTCCTTAGGAAACTGGAAAAAGAACCAGTCAACACTACATTGGTAAATACCATTCGGGAAACACCAGAATACACTCGACATTTACATGAGCTGGTCTCCCATAAAGCAAAAATTGAGATGCTATCTATGGTAAAGTTAAATGCCCGTTGTTCTGTTGTTCTGCAGAATGAACTCCCTCCTAAAGAAAAGGATCCTAGGAGTTTCATTTTTCCATGCACTATTGGAAATACTACCGTTAGTAATGCATTGGCTGACTTAGGGGCAAGCATCAGTGTTATGCCATTCTTTACGTCTAAACGCCTAGGACTTGGAAACCCGAAACCAATCAATATGGTTATTGAAATGGCAGATAGGTCAATGCAATCTCCTAAAGGAATAGTGGAAAATGTTGTGGTTAAAATAAATAAGTTTATCTTCCCAGTTGATTTTGTAATTCTTGATATTATTGAGGATGATAAAGTTCCAATAATCCTAGGGAGACCCATGCTCGCTACTGCCCATGCTAGAACTAACGTCTCCGAAAAGAAAATTTCTTTAGAAGTAGGGACAGAACAAATTATTTTCGACATTAATGAAAGGGAACCCCCATCAATTATTTCACATGTTTGTGTTATAAACAACTTCCAGATAATTGATGAATTCAAAGCACCTGAGGATCTGGAGGAATTACTAATGAATAATGATATAAACATGGATTTAGGAAGCTTTATCGAAGATAATGACTTATTATCCAGCTTGGACACTCAAGATGTCATTTCTCTTTCCTCTCCCAATTCGGCTGAAGTCAATGATGAGCCAAATAAAGCATTCAATGACTTCGACAACAATTTAAACGTTGATGACTTTGTCGAGGGAACGGAGGACATCTGGGATGATCTAGACCCATGGGTTTTGACTAATGATATGGTTGATCCCCCTAGAAGACCAGAATTTCTATACATTGGAAACAGAGTCCACATCCATAATCCCTATAACTTTCAAATTTCTTGTAAAATAGGGTTTGTGAATTTCAATCCATACATTAAACCAAAATCACCTTTCAACGTTATGTCTAGCGCTGCTTACAATAACATCATGAGACAGGAACTTATGTACACAGGAAACAATATGATAGGATTGGCCAAGAACTTGTATGTGTTCGTTGGATGCCACGAATTCTTAATCGACTTTATTATCCTCGAAAACATTGATGAATTTGTAGAAAAAGGTCTAACTGAAGTCCTATTCAAAAAACCTTTTAAAGATCAAGTGGGGATTATTGAAGATATAAATAAAGGGGTCCTCTAGTTTAAAATTGTCAATGACAAAACCATATTTAACAATGGGACCTATCTTAAAAATTAGTGAAGAAGATAAGGCAAGAAGAATCTATCAACCTTATCAAAAGATTAAAGAATTTTACAAGGGTTGTTCGGATTTAGGCAATGAGTATAAGCATGACCAGGCGGTAATAGAATGGATTAAAAGAGGTCATGCAAGCGTGCATGAAAAAACATAGAGTGGGCATAAGTCTAACTTAAAGACTCGTTAATAAACAAAAGTGCTTGTCGGGAGATAACCCGTCTTGTATCAATATATTTCGCTTCTTTTTCCGCATATTAGATTGGTTTGTATGATTCTCACTTGATTTTGCAGGTTCCAGCAGCAAGGAGGTAAAAATCGAGACTGGTTCAACCCGTAATTGTATGGTAAAGCAGCTGTTGTAGCAGCAGTTACGGCATAACACTTGTGATTACGCCGTAACCTTTTCAATTACGGTGTATACCCTTTCATGGTTACGCCGTAACAACCAAAACCAAAATTTTATTTATCACACAATTACTGCGTAACCACCGGGGTTACGCCATAACCTCTAACCACCGGGGTTACGCCGTAACCTCTATATAAAAATCTAAATAATCAAGTTTGAATTCATATTTAAACCGTGTACAAGTAAATGAACTTTGAGGGTATGTTCTATGGAAACTCTCACGAGACTTCACTCGTCCACTTGGGCCACCAAGTGGTTTGAAAGGCTGGTTGCATATGCTAAATGCAACCGTAATTCCTATGAAAATGAGTTAGGATTTCCTGTATATTTCTATTTGGACGGTTAATGCATTTTGTTTGTTTAGGTGATCTTAGAGGATATTGAGTTTGCTTAAGATTTGATTGTCAGGAGTTCTTCTCTTGCCATCATCATTTCACGACCAGGAGCAACACTCAGAGGAGTTTCTTGTTCTAATTCTACTCTTTATTTTTATAATTCATTTCTTTAATGTACAATAGGGGCATTGTACAAATCAAGTGGGAGGATGGGAGTAGAATTATCACTTGACTAAAGCTTGCCTTCGATTTTCTAGTTTTCTTTAAAAAATGATGCCAATTTTAAAATTTTTGACATGTTTTTTTTACTGAACTAGAACTAATCTTTGACGAATGCACAATTAACCCTTTATTTATATTGGTGAGGTTTAAGCCTGATGATCCGTTTTCATCCATTATACAAAAATCCACTAAAAATATGAGTGTGTCGGTAGTATTGTAGACTTTAAAACTTGGCATGTACATCATATCGAGACCTAATTGATTAGCAAAAATTGATGGTTAGGGAATGCAACATTTAGGAAATCACCCAAATAAGCCCATATGTGTGTGTTTATCGACTTGTTACACTGAATTGTTGACCTACCGTGCTAAAACCCTTTCGTTGCACTCATTATCAGTGCAAGATACCCCTAGATCACCTTGTTGAGCCAATATGTGTTTTAACCCTATATTATATATGTTTTGTTACACCATTTCACCTTAGCCAACCCTGTAGTCTATATTTATCTTTGTGTTGAAGTTTCTGGCCACCTATGTCCATGGTTTAGGGAAATGGGTTCAAAGATTGACACTTTCGTTGAAGACATATCATTATGATCATTGAAGACCCCCCAGTATTATCACTTTTGAAATTGTCTATCTCAAGTGGGGGGATGTATTATGTGTGATGACAAGAGTATTGTGAAAAAAAATATGTGAATAAACTCCTTGCATTGTATGAGTTGGTTACGTCTTATAAAACAACTATTGTAAAGATGATGCAACTATGAGCCATCTAGTGATTTTTGAGATGATGCAACTATAAGCCATTTGGAGATGTTGAAGAATGGGTTAGTATGCTCCGCAGGATCTCAACATTATATCCAAATCTAACCCATTATGAAAATATGATCAGGTTTTTGCGCTTGGATACTTGGACTATGGATGGACAGTAGCCGGTTATGACCACCTTAGATTATATATGACTATTTGTTTTGTGTTTTTATTTAACAACAATGTGCACCCATGCCTAATCCCTAACCGTTGGTTTTACTCGAATGGGGGAATTGAATGCAATCGTGTATATCTATTCCATCATTATGGATGTGTATATGTGATTTGTCGCCCTTGTTGGTGTAATGCTTTTGGTGAAAGAAAAGAAGGTCTATACCCTATATCATTCCTCATCCTAACCCTTGGTTTTACTCGAATGAGGGAATTGAATGCAATCATGTATGTCTATTCCATCGTTATGGATGTGTATATGTGATTTGTCGCCCTTGTTGGTGTAACGCTTTTGGTAAAGATTGCAGAATGATTCACCCAGTTTAAACCTGTGTTTCACTCATATTGCCTTTAAGAACTGTTTAGACCCTAATTCTAACTGGTGCAGATTTGTGTACTTTCCAAGTTTATGATAGAATACATGCTATGACTATATAATTGAGCGATCAACGCGAAAATGAAACACTTAGACTAGTTTGAGAGTTGACTGAATTCTGATCTTTTTTTCGTGAGGTGTTCGACTTTAATGTTTTCTAGCATAAGTCTTTTATAAATTCATTTCTCAAAGTCAAATCGGAGAAATCTTTTTATGAGTTATTCTAACAGGTCTACTTGAGGGCAAGTAGAAGTCAGTTGGGAGGATATTTGATGACATCAAATATTTGATACTTTTTAGTGTCAATTTCTCCATGAAAATGCTTGCAATTATCTTATAAATGCCCAAATATGATACTTAATCACTTATTTTGTTGTTTTCAAGAAAAACACAAGTATTTAGCAAGAAACACGTGAAATGGACAAGAAATGCAAGTTTACACGGATTCTCAAGAGGCGTTATAGCGTAACCACATCGACAGTATTACACTGTAACGTATTTATGGCAACAATGGTCATCACCAACATTACGGCATAATCAAGTGCAAGGATTATGCCATAACATATCTCGTAAGTAATCTGGACGTCATCCTATGTCAGCATTAACGGCGAACATGATGTTTATGTTACGCGTAACAATTTAATATCTAAAGTTTGGAAGCCCGCGTCAGGAACTATTACGTACGGCGTAACCACATAACACAAAGATACGTCGTAACCTTTACGAATGTTATAAATAGAGCCTCCATTCTGCACATTCGACATCATCTCTTCTACCACAACAACAAGGGGCGAAAAAGGCTTACATACCTTGAATAATTCCACCAGAAGTCTAAGGGAGATTCCACTTATCTTAATTTTTGTATTTAATCGTTCAAAACGCTTCCTGTAAGAATTACGAGGTTTCAATCTACGATTTCCTTCATTAATTCTTGTGGTGTTGTTGCTATGAGCGGCTAAGCACTCTTAAGAGCTAGCCTAAAGACAATGTAATTATATAGTATGGTTAGCTTCATGTTTCCTGTTTAATTATGGTTTTATCGGATATCCTTATTGCCTATCGTTGATCCTTGGGTTTTGGTGGTGTTGAGGGTAGCTTAGATCATGTTAATTATGTTATTAGACTTACTCGTTGAACATGAGAATAGCAGGGTACTAGGGTAGGGTTACGCCTATCCCTAGTGTAGGAATTAACCAAGTTACCGCCTCTGTTACATTAAACACCTAAAAAGTACAATAACTCTTTCAGAGAGGGTTAATAATCTACATAGGTTATAGATATTGGTCTTAAGGATAGTTGGGGAATAACCACTACAAATTAGATGCCTACCTTCGTAACTTTCGGGGGATTTGGGATCGCAAGGAGTATAGGTCAAACCTCAATTGTAAAATTAGGTCTGTTGATATTAGAACCACCTATAAAGCAAATTAATTAAATGTGGAACATGAAACAATAGCATGACAACTGTAATGAAATGGCTTAGGCAAATATCCCACACGCATTTTTTTTCCATTCCCTGATACATCCTCACTTCATTTTTATTTCCCTCCCCCGCATTTACTTTTTTGTTAAGTTTCAAAATCAAATCAAAACCATTTTCAACATGACACTTTTCAAATTAGAACAATTACACAAAAAAAAACTAGCCTTCTTGGTACAACCAATAACGAAACCCCTACCCGTCTAGCCTACCGAACATGACGAATACACCACCTCGGAATTTACTAACCAATTCTACACACTCATCACGATCTTCGGGTTTCTCTGCCCCGTTAGTGTGTCTGTAAAGGTGAAAACGAGTTATATAAATTTAAAAGAAACTTGGTAACAATATTTAAAACAAAAAATACCGCAACCTTTTCCCAAATGCTATGCAAACGAAGAGTCCATACTTTTAGTTCTATGTTAGAAATTGCGTATGGATTAATTTTTGAAAAATATAATTCGTGTCAGTCCTGTGAGTAATCTACCCAACTCAGCTCTTAGACCGTTTATAACGTAATTCGGGTCGGGTTATATACGGGTTGAAAAAAATCTTATGCGGTTATTTTGGTTAATTTCTGAACACGCCAATTCACATTTCACTTTCAAAAAAACTTCAAAAAAAACTAAAGTGTAAAGAATTCACTTCAAACTTCAGTTTTTTTGAGTTTATAATAAACGTTAACATATAGACTGAATAAACATATTTTAAAAAAAAACATATAGTTGAAACTAACTTCTTTCGGACAACTAAGAATCCTTAAAACTTCAAAAAACTAATAACTTTTGGATTTAGTAGGACAATTATTGTTTTAAATTATCTCCTCCTTTACAAATCTCCTTTAAATGAAACTTTAAACATTATGATGCTTTGTAATATATAATCATATCTATATGTTATGTCACAAGTTCAATTCCATTAGGTGCATACTACCCTTTGAAGTGGATCGAGGCGGGGCGCCATCCCTACTTAAAAAGGGATGGTTTTCCCTAATTACTTAGGTAAGAGTCCTGGTACTGAACGATGATAGTACAAACCCCAACCCGTTCAAAAACCCCAACCCTACCACCGTAATATTAGTCATTAACAATATTTCAAGATAAATTATATAAATCCCTTTCCTATTAAATTCTCATTCTTAATTCTTTAATTCATCCTACCTACCAATTGGACAAGAAATGCAAGTTTACACGGATTCTCAAGAGGCGTTATAGCGTAACCACATCGACAGTATTACACTGTAACGTATTTATGGCAACAATGGTCATCACCAACATTACGGCATAATCAAGTGCAAGGATTATGCCATAACATATCTCGTTAAGGAATCTTGACTCATCCTAGTCAGCATTACGGCGTAACATGGATGTTTAGTTACGCCGTAACATATTTAATCCTAAAGTTTAGAAGCCCACGTCAGAACTATTACGGCGTAACCACACACAAAGGTTACGTCGTAACCTTTACGAATGTTATAAATAGAGCCTCCATTCTGCACATTCGACATCATCTCTTCTACCACAACAACAAGGGGCGAAAAAGGCTTACATACCTTGAATAATTCCACCAGAAGTCTAAGGGAGATTCCACTTATCTTAATTTTTGTATTTAATCGTTCAAAACGCTTCCTGTAAGAATTACGAGGTTTCAATCTACGATTTCCTTCATTAATTCTTGTGGTGTTGTTGCTATGAGCGGCTAAGCACTCTTAGTGCTAGCCTAGCAATGTATTTATAGTTGTTATGCTTCATATTTCCTGTTTAATTATGGTTTTATCGGATACCCTTATCGCATGTTGTTGATCCTTGGGTTTTGGTGGTATTGAGGGGAGTTTAGATCCTATTAATTATGTTATTAGACTTACCCGTTGAAAATGGAATAGCAGGGTACTAGGGTAGGGTGGCGCCTATTCAGAGTGTAGAAACTAACCAAGTTACTGCCTCTGTTACATTAAACACCTAAAAAGCACAAGAACTCTTTCAGAGAGGGTTAATAATCTGCATAGGTTATAGATATTGGTCTTAAGGATAGTTGGGGAATAATCACTACAAATTGGATGCCTTACCTTCGTAACGTTTGGGGGATTCGGGATCGCAAGGAGTATAGGACATACCTCAATTATAAAAACGGGTGTGTTGATATTAGAACCACCTATAAAGCAAATTAATTAAATGTGACGCATGAAACAATAACATGACAATTGTAATGAAATGACTAGGCTATCACGCTTTTTTCCCTGATACTTATCTTAATTTTACTTTCCGCAATTTACTTTTTTGTTAAGTTTCAAAATCAAATCAAAACCATTTTCAAACGTGACACTTTTCAAATTAGAACTAATTACAACTAGCTCTTGGGATGACCTCAGATTTACCAATTCTACACTACTCACGATCGGGTTCTCTGCCTGTTAGTGCGTCTGTAAGTTGAAACGAGTTATATAAATTTAAAACTTGGTAAACATATATTTAAATAAAAATACGCATCATTTTCATAATTGCTTGCAAACAAGTCATACTTTTAGTTCTTTGTAGAAATGCGTTGGTTTAATTTTGAAAAATATCGTGTCTGTGTAATCTGACCCAACTCTGACCGGTATAAGCGTATTCTGGTCGGTTATACGGGTTGAAAAATCTTATGCGGGTTATTTTGGTTAATTTGAACACGCAGACATTTCACTTCAAACTTCAGTTTTTGAGTTTATAAACGTTAACATATAGTTGAAACTTATTTAAAAAAAACATATAGTTGAAACTCGGCCATGAAGAATCCTTAAACTTCAAACTTGATTTAGACAATAGTTATAATTATTCTCCTTTAAATGAACTTAAACATTATGCTTGTAATATATTAATTCATATCTATATGTGATGTCTCAAGTTCAATTCTTAGGTGCAGACTACCTTGAAGTGGTCGCGCCATCCTCTTAAAAAGGGATGGTTTTACTTGGTTTGAGTCTGTATGACGATGAGTTCAAACCCCGTATATTAGTCAGACAATATGTCGAAGAGAAATTATATATATCCTCCTATTAATTCTTCCTACAAATATTCTAACTCACAGGATTCTGACATGTGTCAGAACTGACGGTTTAGACGCGGAGAGATAATGAGTGGAGAAAAAACATAAAATATTAGTGTGAGTGTAGAAGAATATGTAGAAATGTATTGTAAGAGGCCCAGGTGTCATAACACCGTAACATCATTTTTTGACTGCCACGTCAGCTTTAACATCATAACACCAACACTAAAAAAACTCAGATAACCATAACACCACATTAACACCATTTTTTTTGGGACCAACCATTTTTCTTTTTTTCTTTTTTTAAAACAAACTAAATATTTAATCAATTAATAAAAATATAAATTATAATAATAAAAAAACAAAAAAATATATAAACCATTTTTGGTTACTTTCTCCACCCATTTTTCATCTTCATCTTCTAGATCTAGACACACACAAAAAACACACACAAACACACACACACCAGACACACACATACAAACGAAAAGAAAAAAGAAAAAACAAAGAAAATAGGCAGCGTTGCTGCGTGGGTGTGTTAACACCGGCACCAACGTTATGCCCCTCACCCACTCTCCGGTGTGATAACGCCGGAAACGGCGTTGATTTGGCACCCAACGCCGTTACCGTGCCCTCTAAGAGGATATAGCAAAACTATATGTCGAAAAGCATAGTTGAAAAAAAACATACATGTTCTTTCAAAATATGTTTAGACATTTTTGTATGGTACGAAAATGCCCACAATAAAACTAAACCACATGTCCACATGGCAGATTTAAAATACATGTATACACCTAGTGTACATGTTTCATGACTAGAATTAAGATCCAAAAACAAGATTTTAATAATAAAGCTAGTTGTAATAATACTCGTAAATAATTCAAATAAGAAAAACAAAACAATGGTTGGTGGCTTACTTCTTGCGCGCGTGCTTAATGTAGGGCGTGACAACCATACCTTAAATCTTTTTTTAATCTAGACAACGTGTCACATAAGGTTAAAAAAGAATATTAAGATTTGAGGGGGTAAGAATTAATTGATAAAATAACTACTCTACTTCTTATTAAAATTATTGTCTACAGACAATAAAACTAAAATTATTATCCACAGACAAGAAACACATAATTAAAAAAAGACACTTTTATTTTTTATTTTTTGCAAAATGATATTTTTTCTCCTCAATTAATTAATTTAAAACTTTTTTAATTTTGTAATAATAACCTAAAGTGAGGGTAATATGGTAAACTCGAACTAAATTCCCAATCTATTTTTAGAATTGAACAATTAATTTGGAACAACTCAAAATAGAATAGTGGACAATAATTTTAAGACGAAAGAAATATATACCAGCCTATACAATAATTAATACATTAATGTTTAGGTTATTCGGTGATAATGAGTATTTTATGTGGCTTTATCAGGTTAATCTTCATGATGTTTTCGACTCTTTTACAACCACCATCAAGTGTTCCTTTATATCGAATTTTTAGCCAATGACCTCTTGTAAAAGAACAAAACACTTAACCATTAGACCATTTGATAGTAGTTAACTCAAGATTCTCTTCTAAAGCATGTGATGAAAAAAGTTCTGCTTTATATTTTCCTTATAAAGTAGATAAGAAATTAAGAAGTATTTTAGATATAGTTAGCATCACCTAATAAGTCATGAAATCTTGACAACTTCTGTTTCATATGTCACTTGAACACTTATCAATAATTTGATAGAATAAAGCTAGTCAACAAATAAGTATTCTTCACACTTTAATTATTGAATTTTTTTATGTTATATTGAAAATAATTTGATAGAATAAAGCTAGTCAACAAATAAGCTAGTCAAACTGTTTTTAGCAAATATGTGTTTTTCTTTTCTCTCTCCTATCACATTCAAACCAGTCAAACTGTTTGAATTTTAAAAGTGGAGAGGCCATGGCGATTTCAAAAGATTCTCTTCAATGAACGATCTTTTTTAGCCTGTTTTGATATCATTCATCAAATAACGATCGATTTAAGTGATCTAATCTAGATTAATGCTCCCTAATTCCATAGATCAGATTCGACGTATTTGATAGGGTTTTATGGTTTCGATATTTCGATCTCTAAATCTGATTGAATATCATTCAGCTTGATTTTTGAGTTTTAGGTTGGTTCTTTTTGATCGGTCCTTAATTGTTCTTTTATTTGAATTTCGACATAATCATAAAGTTTTTTGGTGTTCGATTACTGTTCCAATGGTTTCAAGATAATTTTCCTTTTATCTTTATGGCGGCTATAACACGGCTCCCAGGTAACGTCGACCACACACGGTTTGATCTCCAATCTATTTTTGTAACGAAATTTCCTCGGACGACACTACATCAAAAGATCGATTGGAGTGTGTAAAGGATCATTGGACAGTTGGTTTGATGTTTTTTCATATCCTAGATAGCAAATCGAAAGCGGAAAAGGTTTTTGCGTTGTTCTGCTCTATTAAGGTTGATAATGTAGATCGACTTGTGGGTAACACTGTTGCACTTTATGGATTGGGCCGCATGCATTTACCACGTAAAGGTTCTCTGAGTTTTGATCGTCCGCCAATCCACTCCTCTCGGCCAAAATATTCAACTAACATCTGCTAATGGGGCTTCTTCATTTGCCTTCGGTTTTTTTAAAGGTAACCACTAAAAACATTTAATCATATAGCCTCGTCTCCTGCCATGTCTTGATTATGATGTTGGTGGAACGTGACCCTTGATAAAATTGATGTATGGGGTAAGTCAAGATTTTTCTTAAGTTAATACTTCACCGCGTTCGTTTATCGAATGAGGGTTTTCCAGCATGTGAGCGCATGCGTATTGGGATGCCTATGGGTTATGATTGAGCTAGCATCGGTCCAGACCAAAATGAATTTTATGAAACATGTTATGTGCGTCTTGGATAGTCAATATGTAAGGCCCGCCGGATTTTGTATCTAGGAAGCGGAATTATTTAGATTGAATATAAGGGAGCCTCTACATCGCCTGGTCGATACCTACTTTTCGTCTAGATTGGTCCCGTTGATGTGAGGTGATAGAGTTTGAAGATAACAAGTAGGATTGTTTTGCTCTTAAAAGCGGATCTGTATTAAACGAAACTTGAGAAAATATTCTTGAGAAATTCAAGATATTGTTCGAGGCAAAAATTTTGTTATAGAAAAAGCTAAAGGAGTTATTCGTCTTGGTCTCCGAACGTTTTAATGAAAATAAGGAAGTTGATGATTATTCTTAGGACGAATCTGATAACGGTGCTGAAGAGATAAATGTGTGACATTAGTAACAATGAATTTGGACAACGAAACTTATATAGAAGGTTGACTGATACATTTTTTTTGAATAATAAGGCCATATTCTTTGGGGCCCATGAACATACTCAGAATCTGTCACCCAACGAGAAGGAGAATTCAGCGATCCATTTAAACCTTTACAATCTCTTATATAAAATGTGACAAAGGCGAGGCTAATTCTGGTTTTGGATTTCAAGTATTGCCTTTCCCACCTGGATTACACACCTAGAGAGAATTCCAAACATGTTGAAGGCACGAGGGTCAAAGGTAGGAAAATTCTTTGTCAAACTCGCCGAAATGTCCTCAGTTTCTCGCGTTTTGGAGGATAGCTCAACCCCATTAATGAACATAGCATCCCCTAGTAGAATCAAAAAAAAAAGCAGGTGGCTCATATCGGAGGTTTATAGACGATATATTAAAGTTGGCCATCTAAGGGGTTCACTATGTGAAGGATGTATAATGAACCATGGAGAAAATAATTGGAATCGCAAAGAGCTCATGGTGGTTTCAAATGATTGTTTAACATTAAAACGTTCAAGCCAGGATCCAAGGCTAAGAAAATATTGGATAATGAGTTACACAATAAACTAAGCGGTGAATTTCCTTTCTGTTCAAGAAACCAGTTGGATGTTGTATTTTCCTATATGGATGTTAAAGTTGGTTATGGGGTACCTATAAGTTCGAGTAATACTATTAGCAAGCATTGGGAATTCTGGTTGTATTTTATGTGTATGGACCAATATCTTCCGTAAAGAGCATCATGTTATGTCTCGACAATTTTTGTAGCTTTATATTGGGTCATGGGTTTTCTATCAGGCGAAATTACTGTGGTGTCTATCTATGCCCCCCTCAGTCAATCACTAGCAATCGTTCGACTATAAGAGCTACAATGTCGTACCCTTATCACCTTGGAATGGTCATTGTTATGGTTATGGGCGATTTTAATAAAGTTAGATGCATGGAGGAACGTTTGGTTCAGTGTACAAACACAAGTGCTAATGAATTTTAATAATATTTATTATCAAACTCGGGCTCTGTTGAAAATCCAATTGGAAGGGTACTCTTTACTTGGACTTTCAGTCGGCTGAAGAAATAGTACCTTAGAATGTTTATTGTTTGGATGTTTACTCTCTTATTTCCTCATCTTTTGGGTATATTGTCTTCATAGCACACTCGGATCATAGACCAATCTTACTCAGGAAGATGTCACTGATTATTGGCTTTCCCTTTTCGGGTTTACACACTTGGTTTAGTTTTACAGGGCTTCTGATCAAATGGTGTTTTGGAAACTTGGAATAATATTGATCTTGATGATAAAAATAAGATGGTTTGATTCAAGAAGAAATTACAAATCTTGAAAAAGGAGATACGTTCATGGGTTAATGATTGCAAAAAGAATCAATATGGTCGTCTTGTGGATCTCCGTTCCAAGCTGTGTCATATTGACAAAGTTATTGATCAAGGGGGGGTAAATGATGATATTCTTCTGACGCGTAAGATGTTAATAAAAAAAATACATGGAAATTAAGTCTTTCTACGCTTCTTGTCTATATTCAAAAGCTAAGATCAGTGGCAATTGAGGGCGATGAAAACATATAAATTTTTATCATGGATCATTTAATGTAAACGATCGAATTTGCTATTAAAGGTGTTATGGTTGTATGGTGAATGGGTGGATGATCCCTGTCGTGTCAAAAAAGAATTTTCGTTTCATTTTGCTAATCTTTTGAGCCCCTCGGCTGTGCCAACAGAAGTAACAGAACAATACATTCCCTAATCGAATGTCTTCTGATCAGGATTGGACATGTTGAGAGTCCGATCACCAGAGATAAAGATGCGTAAGCTATGTGGGCTGTGGATAGAATAAATCACTTGGACCAAGACGGGTTTCACTTTTGAGTTTGTCACAAGTTCTAGGACACTTAAGGATCTGATTTTTGTGCTGCTGTGGAGATGGTTATCGGATCATAGTTCATTTTCTAGAGAATGCAACCCCTCTTATCAATTGCTCTTATGTCTAAAAAACCATGATCCAAGTTTCGTAAATAGATTATCAACCAATTAGCATAGATCGGGAGTCTATTACAAGGTCTGTCACCAAAATATTAGCCACTTGACTTTCGTACAGATCATCTCTGTCTTATAACGGATGTTCCAAGCGGCATTTTCCTCCTAATTAGGCAAATTCTTGATGCCCGTTTATCATAAACGAAATACTTTCTTGGTGCAGAAGCATAAGAAACAACAAGCCATGTGTTTAAAGTTGATTTTGCCAAGGCTTATGATTGATAAAGGTGGGGATTTTTTAGAAGATGTGCTTAGAGACAGCTTTGGGTATCGGATCTAAATGTGCTCTGGATTCGGGTGTTTACACTCTGGTATGCATCGGTCCTCCTTAATGGTAGTCCCACGTTCCGAATTCCAATTTCATTTAGGTTGAAGCAAGAGATCCCTTTGGCCCCAAACCTTTTTATCTTAATTAAGAAGTCTTCTTCATCTTTCGTATCTAGGCCATCGAGCGGGGATTTTTAAGGCAATACAAAATTGTTTTTCGTCTCTTAATATTTCCCTCTTTTTATGCGGATATGCGTTTTTATTGGTGAGTGTCATATATTTGCCTAATCTATCTGGTATTACTCACATTCTTTCTTTGTTATTTCTTTGTTGTATCGGACCTCGTTCGATCAATCATACGAAAAGGTCACCTCTTAGAGTCGGATTCGAGAGTGAGGAATGTTTAATGTGGCAGCTTTTATATTTTGTTGTTTCGACTATTAAAACCCCTTTTAAATACTTGGGGGTGATGGTTGGAGGGTAAATAGCTGCTCAGACTCTTCAGGCATGGGACGATAGATTTGGTAAACTTAAGGCTCTTCTATCTAATTGGAAACATAAAAACTTTATCTGTTTAGAGGAAAGCATACCTCTTTTTAAAGTCCGGTTCTTGGGTCAGACACACCTAATTTATACTATGTCCATCTATAAGGTTCCTAATCGGGTTACAAACGATGGGATTCCATACGTAGAAATTTTTTCAATGTGTTCAATTGCGAGATAGACATAGTGTGGATACAGATGGCCAAGTTCTTGCGTCCAAAAAGTAAGTAGGTTTAGTGTCCTCAAGTTTTTATGCTTTAAATACGGGCGCTGCTTTTTTTCAAATGGGTTTTGAGAATCATAAACGCTGATAATTTCATTGTGGTGTCCGTCTCATCATGTCTATGCATGGCCATACCTCATTATATAAATTATCTCCGTTTCGATACTCGAGCTTGGAAAACCATTATTCGGGATCGCGGTTTGACCCTTGATTCTCCCTTCATATTCGTGTGGGTAATGGTTACCGCACGCAATTTGAATGTAGTTTGGATTGGAGACACTCAACTTCGTGTTATGTTTCCATGAATTTTAGCTTTTGAGATTAATAAAGAATGTAACTGTGGCTGAGAAACTACAATTATCGGTTACCTCTTCTTTTTCGTCGGTTCTGTTAGAGGAGGGGTTTGAATCTTTCACAATTGAGACTCTTCTCCAACATATATTGAAGGACCTTTTGTCTAATAGGAGGAAAAGATGGGTATGGGACTTAAATGGGGAAGGAATTTTTTTCCGGGTCAAAGATGTTCGCATTTTCTTGATGAATGTTTCTTGCCGACAGCCGCTACTGCTACTCGAGGGTTAAATAATGTTCTAATAAAAATAAATGTTTTAGCTTGGAATGTTTTCCATGGATCGGTTGCATACTCGAATCCAATTTACACAACATCGGTGTGTCCTAATTTTCTGGATGTTTTTTGTCCGCTTTGCTCCTCTGCCAGAAGAGTCCTCGCACTTGTTCTTCAGTTGCAGATTGGCTACGGATATCGTCAGGCTCGTATGCCGCTGGTGGAATCTATCATGGACGCTCCTTGGATCATATGCTGATTGGCTTAATTGGTTTAATTCCATCAGATTAAGCTCTAAAGTTAAAGATTTGCTGGAAGAGTTATATAAAAACTTGGTGAGACACCCAATTCCCCTCTAATACAACGTTAGAGGCTGAATTCAATGCGGAAAGCTCACACTTAGAGATTGGAACACATATTATATTATCCCGAGGATTGTGTTCGGACCTGCAAGATAAAGAGGTTGAAGTTTATCTTCTTAATAGTTCTTTTGAAAAAATGCAACGCAGGGCATGATTAAAAGAAACTACCTATATGAGTATGAAGTTTTGCCGCTTCAAGAAGCTTGGACTTTGGCTTCCTATATGCTCATGAATGGATATGGACGCATGGCTTGTAAAGCGTCAAGTATAAACATTGGAAACTTGTGTGTATATTATCTTCAGGTATTCAAATGGGTTGACGGGTTCAATCGTAACGACACCCTGATTCTCGAATATTTGGAATGTGTAATATACTAAGATGAAAATTCAATCGCAAGACATTTTCATTTATGCACGAGTTTGATTTGTTTTGATTAATTGGGAAATCAAGGATTACACTAAAATGGGGGAGGATTGTTGGTGATTTTAGTGTCCTCAAGCATTTTATGTAATAGTGATTTACCCAAGACCAAAGGGATCAAAGTTAAGTTATAATATGAGTTAGGCGGTGCGGAGTGCACACTCGTATAAGTTTATTTGATCACAAGTCAAATGTTGGTTATAGGAATATTAGCGACATTTTATGGAGTCACCAAGTCTTTAGGGGCGTCACTAAAGGCTGCAACCATTGTGACAGATTCAAAATATCGCTGATGAAAGGTTGTTTTTTACTATTGTCAAAAGTCATGACTTTAATGAAAGGACACAACTTTTCAATACAACCAACCGTATGTTTATATATATAAACTGAATTTGGTCATATATAAAAGATATATGGAAACAATATTTTTTATATGAACAATATCAAAACAACACATACAATCTTCTTCATGTTTTTGCTCTAATTCTTGTGCCTAGAATTTGAGTGTGTTCTTGTCTTATCCCATATACAAATTTCGTGTAACCCAAGGCACCAAATAGGGTCGAAATATTGTATTCGGAAAGTAAAATATACACGATTCAAGAATTTATCTGGCAATCTATGATTATCAAGAACCGAAGACCAACAGTTGTTGGATTTTCGGTACAAGCTACTAGGTAAGCATACACTTGGTGTTTTGAGCTCGTGAAGTTAAGACTAGCATTGTTGCGTACTTGTTCGACGTGTTGTGTGAGCAACCGTAGAGGTGGTAATTTAATCACTCGTTTCAAGATCAAGATCCGGCGTAAGTTTATTGATTTAATTCAATGAACAAAGAGGTAAGTAAATATTTACTTTGTTATAATTATTTACTTTATTAAGTGTTAATTCTATGTGCCTTAACTAGATCCAATCCGCTGCGTACTCGTAGCTAAACTGGTTACCTAGAATGTTAAATCCCAACAGTGGCATCACGAGTCAACTCGTTTTGGCATTAGGGTTACACTTTATGAATTATATTATGTCTTGAATGTTCACGCATAGATTTAATTCATATAACTTGATCTGCTGCGCTTAATATTTTATTTAATGTTTTCTTGCAAATATGACAAAGATTATGCAAATCCTTGCAAAAATTAAATAAAATTTGTAGATCTAGATCTTGAAAACTTATGATTGCTTAACATAAAAGGAATAAAATTAAATTGTTAATTTAGTATATATGTTTCCTTTTATAAAGATCACACTATATATATAAAAGATCTTGATTTTATTTATGGTAACTAAAATCTTTTATTTTTGGAAATTAGATCTTTTACATATTTAGTCTGATTTTGTTTCGTTATCCGGCCATAAGACCTACTCAATCACTTTTGTGATGAATGGGGCGATCTAGGCACATTGATGAAAACCTAGTAAGGGTCTTATGGTTCTCCAATTGGGGAAGACTCGCTCGAGAACTCGGATTTTACATGTTTACTTGTTAATTTAATGTCATCTTATGTATTTGTCTTATGCATAATTTACTTGTTTACTCGTTTACATGCCTAAATTGTATGCAATATGGACTAATACTTAGTGAAAGATGATATTAAAACTAGTCTATTAATTACACGTTTAAATACTTGTTCATTGTGACCTATTATTTGTTTCGTGCAAAATTTGATTTTGAGAAAATTAGTAAGACTCTAAACTATGAAACTTGATTTCAAGAATAATTAAAAACTGGACGTTATGGATCTATGGGAAGTACGGCTCATCCACTAGAACAAACTATAAGAGAAGTTTAAGGCGGGTCGTTTTTACGTAATTCCCTAAAGAAATAAGGTTTTTAATAAGCTTCGCGCTGACCTAATTCTCCGCTTCTTTGTGCGTTCGATTGGAGTTACCGTGAACCAATGTATCACTACAATGTCAACTATAAAGTTTTTTAAAATTCGTGCTACAAAGTTGTTTTGCATGCCTCTTTGTACACGCTTTTAACACATTTATGTGCAATACCCCTTAGAAAATTTTAAGTCTATGCCAGCCAATCAAGAACACGTGCAATTGGTTTGACCGCTTTGGTCAGACCTTAGGGCCCTACCAACCCATGGCGAATTTCGTGCACTGGTCAGACCTCTGACGATTTTTGCGCGTTCTCGCTTGGTCGACTTAATTCGAGTAGGCTTGGTCAGACCTTGGACCCGAGGCATAAGATGATACTAAACATGCTCTTAACATTATTACTTGATTACTAATGTTTTGACCAGTATCATAAATCTAAGAGTTGCATTAAAAATGCAATTAACGCCCGTCGCTTACCTCTTGCCCCACTTGTTTACGCCCTGGTCAGACCTTTGGTAATAAGTGGGAGGTCAAGTTGGATCTTAGTCTTAATTAGTAAATTAATTGGGTAGTTAATTCAATTAAGAAATTAATTATCGAAAATACTAAAATTGAACTTTCTATATTCTAATTAATTGTGTTATTGCAACATAATTCGTAAACGAAAGTTTGTTTTCTTTGAAAGACAAACATAGTCTCTTTTCCTGTTAAGAAGAGTGAGACTTACTCCTATCTCTTCTCATTGGTTGACAAGAATAAGATAGGGTTATAATTGAATTATTATAAATTATATTTAAACTCACTTTTAATCTTTCATTACCCTCTTCCGGTTCTGAAATCTTTGAAAGATAATATATTTTGTGTAACTAGAGTACATTTTGTCTATAGCTACCAAAATAATGACATCTTGCACTTGTCACGATGTATGAGTTTAAACCGCAACGAGTAAAGAAAATTACTAGCAGGTCTTCTAGGTATTTTTCTTGGACTCACTTCATTCCTTATAGTGCTAAACACCCTTGTGGCTAGGCAGACCGATTAAGGAGGAATTGCATGCTAAAATGTTCAAGTTAATGAAAGCATGAATGGCTAGTCCCTCATCTACATAAGTAGAATTTCATATACTCTGTACAATACCTAAGTACATTGCTACTTGTAGGCATTCTAAGAGAGAGTAGGAAAGTAAATAAATCGCTATTTGCTTTCTACTGGTGATGTAACACTTACAATGTTGACAAATCCAGTGGGAGCTTTGTGATTTACTACTGAAAAGACATTCATGTAAGGTTGTCAATTTCAGTGGGAGCTACAAGATTTGTTCCTTGGTAGTCGCCCATATTATTTCTAGCTTGCTTTGAAATAATTCATAACTTTCCGAATATGAACAAACACATGTTTAAGTAAGATTGCATTTTATTTTATATGATAACAAGTCTCATATCTGAGGTTGCTTTCCAAAATGTTATCTATAGAATAATAATCCACAATTCCTTATTAAACATTATAGTTTGAAATCTACTTGTAATATCTATGACACTATCATATTGTTTATACTTTCAAGCGCATGTCGTATTGTATTAAATAATGTTGTCCCGTACACAAGTGGGAGAAATCTTAAGTGTGTGCAAGGAACAACATATAACGATATGATTATTGGTTTCTCTTGACCGCAAGGTAAGGAAGCTAATAAATCTACTAGGACTTAAATACACGAGTTGTTTGTTGCCCTATTACATTTAAGTGTCAAGATATAATGTAAAGTTACTTCAACATCTTGACTACATGCTTTAGTCAATATAATTATGGTTAAATTATATGATCATAATCATGAAGTATGTAATTAACTTGAAATTACTATTGAACTCAAGAGTTTGCGTTCATAATTACTTTAGTTAGAATAATTATGTTCTTGTTAAGACATAATTATAAAGTCCTTGAATTTATCAATGACTCATAACATAAAGTATGTAGTAAAATTGTTATGTCTTCTTGATTAACACATGAACAATAAGGTCCTTGAATTAATCAAAGACTTATAACGTATACTTGACATGTTCTGTTTTCTTGTAAACACATGAACATAGAAGTTTTTGAACTATTCATAGAAATATACGTTATAGCATGCACTTGGTTTTAAAATACTTTGTAATCAATTTGGCTTGACTCAATTGACAAGTATTTAATCCAAAGAGAATTAAGTTGTCTAAGGAATTTTGATGGAGTCTCACAATTCTAAATACTCATAGAATACCACATTATTATGGTATGTCTAATATGTTGAAACAAACTATATTCATATTGTTTGATTTCAGATAACTTAAATGTCTCTACCTCCAAATCGATCAAGGTTAGAATTTTGCGTATGTCATAGATACACTCAATAAAGTTTCAACCTAGAAGGTATTCAAGACATCATCTGTTTATAGATTGAGATGAATCCCATTATGTCTTGATTAAAGTTCTGAAATTTGTTAATATCTTATGAAGCATATTATTGACAAACTAAAGACGAGAACTGTAAAATGTATTTGTTGTCCCAATTAAGAACAATTTATTATTGCTTAAATACTTAGTATTTAGAGAAGTATCTCTTCTTACAAAAGTAAGTAGGAGCATCTATAGATCTTGAAGATATTCAAGAACAAAATACATAACCTTCTGAATTCACTTACTAATGTCATACTAAGGTTAAACATGAAAATGTTGAACCAACGTATAATGTAACTCTCATTTCATAAATCCGCGAGGATACCTCATCAATGGAATGATGTTTTAATATTAATGACGAGGAATATAAGTTAGAGGGTCATAATAAACCTGCTAACTAATAAGATGAATTATCACATCTTAAATCTGATAAATATCTTAGAATTATGAATGACAAGATGCAGTCCTTAAAAGGCAATCGAAGTTTTAAGCTTGATTGGTCTTTCCTCAAAAGGCAATCAATGTTTTCAGCTTGATTGATCTTTGACCAAATAGTAAACCTGTGAGGTTAGAATGAGTTTCTTTTGAAGAAAGGCTCATAAGGACAAAATTGTATACGGATTAATGTCTGACTGGTGACAAGAGTTTTTAATCTTACTCAAGCAATTGACTATGATTAAATCTTTCTTTTCTACACGCATTAATTATATAAAGATAACTAATTGTCATACATGTTTTCTTGAATCTGAAATATGGCGAATTAAGGATCATAACTCTTTCCTTAATGATTACCTTGCGAGGACGATGTGTAATCAAAAGGGTTATGAGCCGATATTTGCAATATGACAATTAAGTTTTATAACTTTTCCCTTTATGATTACCTTTTGCGAGGACGGTGTGTAATCAAAAGGTTATGAGTTTAAAATAATCTTTATAATGTATACAAGATAATAGAATCCAAGTGTGGATTGAATCATGCATCTAGGAGCTGAGATCTTATGTTTAATCACAATATGATTTCTGATTAAATTAAGATAACTCCTGAGTACACCTGACATCAAGTGGGAGCACTATGTTTTTCCTTAAAATTCATATGTCGTGTAACATATTGAAAGCATCATTCCATCAAAGCTAGATGTTAATCCTTGAGATTGGAATGAAACTTCACTTGGGATTTTAGGATAAAACAAACGACATTGGAATAAATGTTTATTAAGATAAACGTATGCGGAAATAAAGTCCAACACAATGCAATATATCATTGAAGCAAGTCTTAAATGGTATATTTCACTTGATATAATTTGTTACATGGATGGAGACCTTGTGTTTATAACTAAGGATTCATTATGTATATATATTATATTGTGTATGAGACTGGTTGTTACTTTTGCATGAGAGCAAGATGAGCTAACAACAACAGTATCTAATTGAGAGTATTTAGATAACAATATCTAATTGAGAGAATTTAGATGACTGTTAAATACAAATGTTTACGAATTATATAAGGCATAATGTTGTTTGTGTACAACTGATGCTAGAAAATAATCAATTCTAGTTGAAGAAGGATTTCATCATTTATGATAAATCTGCTAACTAGATATGCTCAGCTAAGAGCATTGTTGCATTACACATTAAAGAATGAGAATACTTTACATTTTAAGAAACTGTAAAGATGACTGTCTGAGATAGGTATGTTGTTGACTTCAAATACCCTATAAAAGGTACTATTACCTTGTCCATACTATGACTCTTGCAATAGTATGCACGTGAACAATAAGACACTCATCTTATTATTCAAATCTTTCACAACTATGTGAATTTGAAGCAAGTGTTCGGAAAGTTTACTCAGATAACTATTTAGCTGTCTTGTAAAGAAAAAGTTGAGAATGTTAGAAACATTGGACTTCAACTTGCTAATTAGTTTCATGCATATCTGTTTTAGTATTTGGATAATTGGGATTGTAAGATAATTTTTACTTTTTGATGAATGAAGATACGTGGTATTTGTCATTCATTCATATAATAATTGTTATCCTATATTTGCATGTTTAATCTTTGAATGATTTTATCATTCTAAATATGTCCATTGTCGGTTAACATTATGGGAATAATTGTTACATAAGGCAAATGTGAGTGTTGGTTATATTCTTTGAATATATGGATCGTTCTCGCCAAACTCATGTGTATTCACAAGGGATGCATATTGGATATCCCAACCTTTGAATATTTACTTTTGGATCCTCGTCATGAGTGAATGTCGAAAATGGTTTAAAAGTCATCCTTAGACTTGAGATGCAAGCAAGTTCTGCATGTGTGGATATCATTTCTGCATGTGGATATCACTTTTGTGATTATAGCCCAAATGCTTGTCCCTTAAACAAGGTTAGTTATAAAACTTTTTTTGGAGTGTTATGTGAAAGCAGCATCCACAACACTTGTAGTCCCAATACAAGGATTGTTACCTCGTACTTGAGTATGTGCAGAAAGATACCATTGGGCCCTCTCAAGATTTATATCAATAATTATGTGTGGCCGCAACCTAAAGGGGTCATAACAGAGATATTCTAGATTACATTTGGTATAATCTGAATTATTTCTATAACGAGAAAACATATGTTAAACTATATGGAGATTACTTAGATCCATATCCATGGTTTAACGGTATCTGAAACAAAAGGATGATTATAAAGCAAGAAATTTATAACCATTAACAGCTGAGATGATTTTTGAAACTCTTATCTCATAATATTCCTAATGTAAAAATAATTGTGTGGGTTGCTAGACTTTTTTTGCGAATTATAGGGTATACAGTGTTAAGTGGCTAACTACCAACTCCAAGTGGGAGCTGTGTGTGTATGGGTTGTCCGCTAGCACGTATACGTTACGAATATGTGAGCCTATTGGGGGCACACACGTTAAGACACGAAGAGTACGTTAATTATGTAATTAATATATATACTTGTTATATATTTATTAATTATATAATATGCTTCACGATGATAATTTAAATAACCGTTAGTTACCGTTATTATTTTATAACTAACTTAACGACTATTTAAATATAAACCGAAGGGACTAAAATTGACAAAACCCGAACCTTGTGGGTGTCACTTGTTGACCAACCATATAGCTTTTAGAAGGGGGTTTTGGGATCAATTTTGGAGATAAGGGATTATAGTTGTATTGTGATAAGGAATTAAGGGTATTCTAGTTTATCTAGAACTAGGGTTTGGTGTCTATATAAACACCTAACCCTAGCCCTCATAGAGACTTACTTAATCCCATCGCACAAAATACAACCACCTAAAATCACCGAATAGTTTTCGTTTTTTCTCCTTGCGTCGACAAAAAAACAAAAGCAAAAGCAAATTTACTTTTTGCATTAATATATGTTCATTTGTTTCTCTCCCAGGTGGCGACAAAATAGAAATCAACATATATATTAGTTACATGCAAGTATACTTTTACGAATGCATGTGCTAGTATAATCTGCTCTATTCTTTCCTTCCGAATATAGTGTTTCAAACTCATCTTTTTGGGTTTTGGATCGGTTAACAATAGTTGTTTGATTAGGTGAAGCAACGACTAGCATCGTATCGTATTTGTTTGACGTGTTGTGTGAGCAACCGTAGAGGTGATTGTTTTAATCACTTATTCGTTTTCAAGATCAATTGCTGAGAGGTACGCTTTCTATTTACTTTTCATGTACGTGTTAACCATATGCTATTACTAGATCCATCCGCTGCGTACTCGTAAGCTAATGGTTACCTAGATTATTAAATCCCAACATATGTTACTACGATTGTGGTTATCAATTTTACAAGACAAAACTAACGCAATATAATATATACATGACCGCCTAAATTTTTTATTTGAATATAAATATAAATGCTTGTGCGAGTGGAATAATCTTAAACTTAAATTATATACCACAGGAAAAAGGGAAAATTCTCAAAATGCCTTAAGAAGTATGTGACTTTGCCTAAATGCCCCATGCAACTTGGATTTTCCCTAAATGCCCCATGAGACTTAAACGACCTATGAGACTTATGCAACCTCTGACAAATTTACCGAAATACCAATATTTTTCAATGATTAGATGTACATTTTTTTCAGAATATGGGTATTTTGGTAAATTTGTCAAAGGTTGCATAAGTCGCATTAGTCGTTGAAGTCGCATGGGGCGTTTAAGGAAAATCCAAGTCGCATGGGGCAATTTGGCAAATTCACTAAGGTCATGGGGCATTTCAAGATTTTTCCTCTAAGAAAAATCACGAAAACACTTATCTTTTTTAAAAAAAATCGCATATATGCGTTTTTTTTCCTGTTTTCATTTTACATGAAAAACCGGCACAGTTTGAGAGAACTTCGCACAGTTCCATTGTCACAAAACTGTCGTTACTTGTCGCTTTATAACTAAAAGTCACCATTGTCACTAAAGTGTCGATAGAAACTGAAAATAAAAAATTCTAAAAATTATCTCATATACTCGCATGTAATCTCGTGAATGTGTAGAAACGAGATATGAACGTCCGTGCATTGCAACGGGTTAAAAATATTTAGTTTTTAACTACGAAATAAAATACTAGGCAACAATTTATAAGACCTAAGCCCGTATATGTGTTCGAGTTCATTAGAGTTTGCTGACGCCGTAAGCGATCGTGAATTCGCAATTAAATTTAGAAGAAAAACATACTAGAATCACAGTCGTAGCCTTGGTGACGCGCTGTAACGAGCCGTTGGGTTCAGAAAACATCATTGGCTCATTGTTTTGCTTATAACTCTCAACCCGTGAAAACTTAGATGATGTCGTCCGCGGTTGTGGATTCGTAATTAAATTCCGAAGATAATGCTACCGGAATCGCTGCCTCCTCCAGTCGAACGTGCCTTCACTCACCGTTATAAGTTCAGACAGTCGTCGGAAAAAAAAAACATTCTTTTGTAGATTACGTTTATCCGATGCGACTGGTTAATATCAAAGTCTTGATGCTTCATCAAGATATATATCTTTATTTTTGTTGTTTAGTAACTATAGTTTACACTTCAATTCAAACTTTCTCGATTTCGCTGCTCGAATTGCAAAGGATTATTAGATAATAGATTATAAGGCTCGAGCTCGTATGTGGGTTTGTCCCTATTGAGGTTTCTAGCATATCTTATGTTTTAATACCACTTACAGAAAATTCTCACTTATGTAACGTCAAAAAAGTAAACATACTAATTACAAATGTAAGATAGTAGTTATTGTTAGACAATGAAACCCGTAGGTATAATTTTATTAATGACCATTATTTATAATGGTGAAACCCTAATGCCCTAAACCCACAAATCGGGCTTGGGCCTATTTATTCACTAATACTCCCCGCAGTCCGAGCGGCGAAATCGCGAAAGCTCGGACTGAAGTAGTAAACTAGAAAAGAAAAAAAAAACAAAACATTAACGTAATAAAACGATGTAATAAAAAAACGAACCGGCTCGTGACCGAAGCACAAACAACAATATAAGATTGTGTGGATTTGCGACCTTAGCACAAATCACCAACACAAATCACGATTGTGTGGATTTGTGACCTTAGCACAAATCATCAACACAAATTACGGGATAAACCAAAGTATCCTGGATCAAAATAAACTAAAGTATCTTGGATCAGGATAAACCAAAGTATCCTACCGGAGAATAAACCAAAGTATTCTCTTAAAAACATTACATGATAAAAAGAAAACTTTTTTTTAATAAACATAAAACTAATGATAAATTTGATCCCTAAAAATCCCACTTCAAACAAAACTAAAAATTCCGCTTGGAACAGCACAGGTCCTTCTCAAACTTTGTAACCTCTTCTATTAATTGTTGTGGCATATTGACTTCTTCTACAAGGCTCCATCTCTTATCTTCATAAGAAGGTTTTCACCGATGGGCTGATAAAACTATATTGAATAGTCGAATGCTATTTTTTCTAAGGAATCGAAGGCATGGATGTGTATTTTATGGGGTAAAAAATTAGGTTTGTTTTTAGGGATGGGTGTTTGATAAGGGAGGATAGTGGATTAATCTTTTGACGGGGCGGTCTATGGGTGGCGGCTCAACTTAGCCACCTAGGTCAAAGGAGCATACCTGCTCTGATACGATGTTAGACAATGAAACCCGTAGGTATAATGTTATTAATGACCATTATTTATAATGGTGAAACCCTAATGCCCTAAACCTATAAATCGGGCTTGGGTCTATTTATTCACTAATAGTTATGTAAGATAAGGATAGATGTAATAACAATAATAAGTTTTTTCTAATAAAGTGTTAACGTAATAAGCAAAATAATGTGAATGGGATTAAACTATAAAATTCGAATGGTTTTAAGGGTTAATTTACTATTTTAGTGAAATTAAGGAATGCTAAAACATAAAGTTTAATTAATTTTAAAGGGTAATTTGTTATTTGTGAAATTTAATAAGGATGTTTATGCAATATTTATTAAGTAAAGGGGGTATAGATGTATTTAACAACTCAACTTTTATTTGGTGTTCACTACTCTTTATTTGGGTGAAATCCTAGAAATAAAAAAACTATTATGGACTAGTTGCTTAAAAGGCCTTTTTATGTTCTTTTGTAATTTTGGTTGAGCCTTTAGCTTCTTGCTAAGCTTTTTTAATAAAATCGCCGTTCCAAAAAAAATTTAACAACTCAACTTTATTATTAATTAACAGTTAAGAGAGTTGACAAATGTTATATTTAAAAATAAAAATAAAGGTATTTTGGTGTAACCAGATTTTTTGATTTTTTTTTTAAATTAGACGCTTACTCATTTATGACGAGATAACCGTGTAATAATAAATTAGTTTGTTTGTGTATATATTGTGTTATATTTTTTATTGTATATATACGGGTTGTAAGTGAAGTGGAGAAACCTTTGTGGATTAAGTGTGATTAAGGGGAGTTTGTTCGTTGTATGTTTTGTGAAAGAATTGTTATATGAGAAGAGAAATGTAATTTGAATATATGTAATTCAAAGAGTTGTAATAGTGTTGAATTGTAATTGATGTGTTCTAATCATTGTGTTTAGTTGGATTCCCAACTCAATGTAATTTTAAAAAAAAATTAAAAATAATAATAATAACAATAACAATAAATAATAATAATAATAATAAAGTGATGTTTTTAATAATAATAATAATAATAATTAATAATAATAATAATAATAATAATAAATAAAATGAGTTTTTGTATTCAGAAAAGAGTTGAAGCACAACTTGTGTCTAGACTCCCATTCAACTTTATGTAAAGAAAAACTTATAATAATAATAATAATAATAATAATAATAAAGATAATAATAATAATAATAATAATAATAAATGCTAAGAGTGGTGCATTTATCGACACGGAGGCTTTGGGCACACTTTCCCGTATTAAGTCTATTTTCATTAACCACTCAAATAATGCTAAGAGTGGTGCATTTATCTTTCATAGATTAAGCTTTTATATTAAAAAAGGAGTGGGAGCACAGCTTGTGTCTAGACTCACATCCAACTTCATGTAAGAAAAAAGTTTATTATTAATAATAATAATAATAAAAATAAATAAATAAAGATAATAAATAATAAAAATAATAAATAATAAATAATAATAATAATAATAATAATAATATTAACAAATAATAAAATAATAATAATAATAATATTAAATAATGTACAAACTTCTTCAGGAAGCGTTACAAACCAATCAAGCTGTTAGTGACGCTTTTTCTGTCTCAAAATTGTTACAAAGTCGTCACTATCCTGTCACAGATCCGTCACAAAACTGTTGCTAAACTGTCGCAGAACTGGGTACTCCTTCCTCCCAATCTGTTAGCGACACTTTTTTCTGTCGCTATTCTGTTACTAAGTCGTCACTAATCCAGCAGTATTAAAAATAGGCGAGCAGTATTAACTCAATACTCTACCAGTATTAAGTTCCAAACACGCAGCAGTTCAAACGATTAAAAGAACAGCAGTATTAACGTAACCACAAGCAACATGCTAATCACACATCTTCATCCGAACAACTATCAATATCAGATCCACAATCAATGAACATCAATCGCACCATCATTAGACCTATATTGATCACACCTGCTGTTTCTTCATGAACACCATACATCCATGAACAATCCTCCATTTCAAAAACAATACCACCTGCTGCTGTAACATGACCATGAAAACAAGTCACAACCTGCTTGTTTCTAAAATCGATCATAGCAACCTTATTCATCATGATCCCTTCTGCTTCTTGAATCTGCTTGTAATAGTAACCATGTCCATACCTGCTGTATAAACACGAACACCAAGACCCTAATCTGTACATCGATCATCACAATGATCTTTAGCAGCTACCAATATATCAACTAATAAAAAGAAAGAAATTAAAACCATCATTTCCTGCGGTTGATAACCACGTTTACACCTCTGTTTTAATAAAATGATCATGGTGTCTTATGAACACCATCAATGACTCACAAAACAGCTTCTTTATCGAAACCCTATCCTGCTTTAATAAAAAAGTATCTAGAATATAACCTGAATCTTGCAATAAGACCTTAGAAAATTAGGGTTTCAATGGATCATAACAAACCACATCAAGACTGCCGTCATCAGGATATCCCTACTAGGGTTCATTATCAATCCTAGGATTGACTCACCAAAGCTAGCAAAAACATAAGCATTCAATCTCCAACCTGCTTCTTTTCTGATCAACAAAAAAAATCAACAACCCTAGATTAGGGTTTTATTAGACACGTATAGCAATAACACAAAATCAATTGATTTCGTGTCTTCTATCCATCTTCTTAATCAGATCTAGGGTTTGTAGGAAAACCCTAGTTTCACCAAATCACCATGTACCAAAGATCCAGAAACACGAACCTTTTTGTTCAAGAATACGACACCTAAAAACCTTGTACTCCTAGATATCAAGAGCAACCCGCTCTGATACCAACTGTTAAAACCTAATTGTAGGCTTCATAGATCGTTTTGCCCATCTAGGGTATAATAACATTGAATGATATAAAGCACAGCGGAATTAACAGATAAAACATCAAAGTTATGAACAATTTTTTATTCATACTAATAAACTATAAACTATCGACTTTAACATCCCACTATGCTACTAGAATAACTTAACTATTTACACAAACCAATAAGCTAACTATTAGACCTCATTAAGAGATCTAACCAGATGAGATGATGAAACTATTCACCCTAATACCCTTTATATATAGAGATATTAAGTCTTACAAAGGAAGCTAATTAATTATATTAGGAAGCTAATTAAAACTAATTAAAACCTTCCTTTATCTTTGATATTCTTTGACTTTTCAATGCATATCTTCATGGAAATCTTCCAGCTTTTACTTCTTCTATATGTAGAATACCAAAGTGTCATATTAATCCCTTGTTGTTTCATTCGTCTTCATTTATGCATATGTAATTTTGTAATCATCAAATCTGAGATCCCAACAAATAATAATAATAATAATAATAATAATAATAATAATAATAATAATAATAATAATAATAATAATAATAATGTTGTGCGCGATACCTTGGTCGACATATGTTTTCGATCAGGGAGTTTGGCTGGAAAAGAAGTTGATATTGGTCTTGGTGGAGGATGTGACAAGCTCTTGCGTCCCGCGGATTTGTTACTCTATTCGTGGGATGAAAGGCTTGATGTGTGTGTGAATTTGACATGGTCCTTACCTTTGACGCATACTGATATGGTTGATTTTGTGCCCGATCTTACGGTGATTGATGCAACACATCGTAAACGGGTCAAGTACGAGGCTAGACATCAGATATGGTTTTCTCACCTTTTCATTTTCTTCGCTTGGGGAATTAGAGAAGGATGCGGTGACCCTACTGAAGCGGATCCGAAAGTTCTTCGTGACTCAAGACATTGAATCACGTGTTGTTGTTCATATTTTTAATAGGATTAGCTTTGCTATAGCTAAAGGAGTGGGAGCTCAGCTAGTATCTCGGCTTCCCACTAACTTTTTATAAAATATTCTATTTCTTCTAATAAAGTGATATAATAATAATAATAATAATAATAATAATAATAATAATAATAAATAATAATAATAATAATAATAATAATGATAATAATAATAATAATGATTTAAAGTATAAAATTCTAAATTACAACGTAATTAAAAATTTTCAATCCAACTTCCTATGTAATATGAATTCTTTCCCTTGATGTAATTCTAATGTCTGAACTACAATTACAATGCAAACCAAACAGACAACATAATATAATCTGAATTACAATTACATCCAATTACAACGGATTAAAATGAACCAAACGCCCTCCTAAGTATTTAAATAAATAATATATTGTGAAGTCTTTTATAAGTGAGTGTATCTTATTCAAACAAAATTACTCATTTTGTAAGTTGTTACGATTTTAAGCAAGATCAAAGTTTTTCATTTTCTCTTTATATGTATTATAGATATATATTACAAAAAGTAGTTATTTTTATGATTTCCGTATATTATATCAATAGAACGTGAATCAAACATATCATTCAAACTTAAGAAAATATACAACAAAAGTCGAGGCAGCCAAAACACATCACCACGCACTACATATAACAATGATTTTCAGCTTAGCCAGCAGAAAAAAATGAAACCATAGCCAAAATATTTGTGTTGATCTCTTGTCCGCACACAACTCAAAGGCCGTGGATAAACCTTGGACTTGTATCATATTAATATAGGAATATTTAAGAATAAAGCAGTGTTCTTAACTTTTAATTGTTAGTATGTAATAGACTATATTTGCTTGACTTGCCTTACATTTGGATATATAATAGTAACTTTAAACCTAAAGATCCGTTTACTGGTTTTATGTGAACTAAATCTCCTATATTGTCATTTTATACAAGAAAAACGTTTTGCCAGATAAAGACATTAATACGATATATTAATGAGCTAGTATTCGAGCTAAACATTTTGTTTGGTCAACAACTATTGTTCTTTTAATGCTCTGATTCCAAATCACGTACAGCCATACCCATATACCCTAGTGAGTTATATATAGGCCTACAAATAATATATTGTGTGGACTCAAAACTTGGAACATTGAATTATTAGCTAAATAACTACCGAGTACCGACGGACGTATCGTTCATTACTTTTGCTGGTAGCTTTCGGGTTTTCCCAACAGTCAATATGTACCTAAATATTGACCCGGAACGGTCATTATCACCCAAGGTACGATGCCATAGCTCTATCAATATACGAAAAACGACATAAACAAACAAAAGTCTATAAACTCCCATGTTTATCCTCAACAAATGCTTCATTAAAGTCGATGTTCTTCCATCTTTTAGGCCGGAACAGTCACATAGTAACGCAGAACGGAAGCGTGCTATAAACCTTAACTAGGGTTCAAGTCGAATCACAAAGGGATAAAAGACTAAAAGTCTGAATTTTATTGATAAGTAATTAATTAAAATGAACTAAAACAATAACCCAAACCCTATATTTATAGAAGAACTAAACTTGGGGAAAAAGATAACCAGGATTTTCTAGAATAAACAAAATAAGGAAACAAAATAAAAGTCAATAATAAAAATATGAAAACCATATTTTATTATTAATAAAAGTCAATAATCAAAATATGGAAACCACATTTTGTTATTAATTTTTTGTTATGTTGCCACGCTTTTGGTGCTTCATATATTCATCGGCAAGCTCATTAATCGTGCCCTCATCATTCCCCCTCTCTTTAGAAGAACTCGTCCTCGAGTGCTTATCCTCATTCACATCCTCGGAGTGAAACTCATAAATATCCGACACATTAAAAGTCTTCGAAATACTCATAGTATTTGGCAAGTCCACTACATAAGCATTGTCATTAATCTTTCGAAGTATTTTGTACGGACCGTATTTCTTTGGCTCTAGCTTGCTATAAGTTCCAACCGGAAAACGTTCTTTGCGAAGAAACACCATTACCTCATCTCCTACTTGGAACAACTTCTTCCGACGATGCTTATCCGCTGTAAATTTGTACTTAGCATTTGCTTCGGTAATGTTGGCTCGCACAACCTCATGAGTAGCTTGAACTTCTTCCACCATCCTATTTGCTTGAATATTCTTCTTCCCTGGTAAATCAACTAAATCCACCACGTGCCTTGGAGAAGTCTTGTACACAACCTCAAATGGTGAAAATCCCGTGGAACTATGAACCGCACTATTATAAGCAAATTCAGCTTGTGCCAACGACACATCCCAAAGTTTAGGCTTTTCCCCACACAAGCAACGTATTATATTTTCCAATGTGCGATTAACTACTTCAGTTTGGCCATCCGTTTGAGGATGAGCTAACTACTAAAATTCAAAGATGTACCCAATCGTCAACAAAAAATGAAGCAAGAAACTTGACTATCCCGATCTCAAGTAATGGACTTTGGAACCCATGTAAACGAACCACCTCTGAAAAACAACCTCGGCAATATGTCCGCATCCGAAGTCTTCTTACATGGAATGAAATGCGCCATCTTGGAAAACCTGTCAACAACAACAAATACAGAATCGACTCCCTGTTGAGTGCGAGGAAGCCCAAGCACAAAATCCATTAAAACATCGACCCAAGGACTCTCAGGTACGGGCAATGGCATATAAAGACCTGCATTTTGTGCTTTACCCTTTTCTTCTTGACACGCGACACATCTCTTCACGAAAGCTACAATATCCCTTTTTAATTGAGGCCAATAAAATCAAATTTCTACACTAGCAATGGTCTTATCTCGGCCTAAATGAGCACTCAATCCTCCCGCATGTACCTCCTTAATAAATGCTCCTAAGGAATCTTAGGAACCACAAACGATTACCTTAAACAAACAAATTCCAAGTAAAATAAACTATCACCTGATGTTGCTTGGTTTCAAGCTCCATCCAATGGTTACCAATCTTCATCTACTTGCATACCAACTCCTTAATTGGAATCGAAACCCACATCTCGTTTTACTAAATGAGCACCAATAAAGTGGTCCTTTCTACTCAATGCATCGCCATTTATTAATTGCACCTGATTTATGCTTTGATCACATAGTTGAATTCTATAAGAAACTCACCCACCGGACATGTAATCTTATTTAAATGCCTTTGAGTTTAAAAATATTTAAGAGATTGATGATCCGAATAAATCACAAACTCCCGTTGAATCAAGTAATGCTCCCCAGTTCTTCATAGCTTGAACAACAACATACAACTCTTGTTCATAAGTTGACTACTTTTGTTGAGCTTCATTTAATTTCTTACTATGAAACGCAACAGGTCTCCCTTCTTGTGACAAAACTATAACATCCGTGATTTAATCAGGTTAGTGATGCCTTTAGAAATGGCTAAGAGTTCATTTTGTGTGATTTTTTGTGTGGCTATATGTTTATATAGTGTTGCTAAGTAGTTTGAATATGTGTCTGATATCATTTGAGGTGTATGCTCATCTCATTTTGAGTGCGTTAGTGTTTGTGATGAGTATTCGATTTGTTCACTTATAGTGATAATAGAAAAGAATGGCGTATTGCAGCAATACTACGTCAATAGTTGGATGATTTTGTGTTAAGCGTTTATGGGAAATGTATTATGTTGAAAATAAGTTAAGTAAGTGAAATATGAAAGATTGTAGCAAACTTTCTAAATATAGAAAGTGAAATGTGAAATGAAAAGTTAATTTTAGAAAGTTTAGTAAGTTGCGTTTATGTACAAATGGTTTACCAAATTACCTTAGTTTTTTATAAAAACTAAGGTAATAATATAAGTAGTTAATATTAATCAAATAAATCAATAAATAAATAAATAAATATAGGGTGTGTAGTCGCCGTTTATAGAAAAGAAAAAAAAGGAAACAAAGTTTGCCTATAATTAGGATTCTAAGGATATAAATACAAAACCAATAAAACCCTAAATCACTTTTCTCCCCCTCTCTCCTTTGTGATCAGCCGAAACCTTCATGAAAGAAAAAAAAGATTTTTTTATCAAGATCAAGTTGGTGATTTAGTGTTTCAAGAATCAAGATTTAGGTATGTTCATTAATCCTAGTTGTTTAGTTTCTTTAAATTATGTAACAATTAATATGGTGGATCTTTAGGGTTTTAAAAACTTCTGTAATTTAGGATGTATTAATCATCCAAAAGCGATTAGGGTTTAATTAGGATCATATTGGTGTAAATGGTTAGGGTTAGATCGCGTTAATTTATGATTTAGAGTTTTGTAGAATTAGGGTTGTGTTAATGAGATGATATCTCTATGATGGTAATGATTTTTATGGTGTTTCTGGTGTCTAAACAGTAGCCCAAGGAATCTATTTTACAAAAAATATGGCCTCATGTAACACCCCCAAATAGGGTCGCAGCGGAATAAGGGTCCGGGGCGTGTTACTTCTCGAGATCAACAACACCAATAATATAAGAACGACCAATAGTCATTAAAACTGATTACATTGATTTTAATAAAGGTATGTGTTTCTAAACCCCGAAGCTTTAACTTGTTTTACTTGTAGGAGCTGAAGCAGTACAAAGATTTCAGCCATAAACGAGATACACCAAAATGTAATGCGACTAAATCTTAATACAAGTTGACCTTCATAATATAACCACCAATGTATCCTTCACATCTCGTGCTTAATGCCTGAAAAACATTGCATTTAAAAACGTCAACATAAAGTTGGTGAATTTCATAGGTTTATGTAAATGTATATGCAGGACCGCAAGACTTTCCCAGTGATAATGCAACAGATGCAGACATCACAAAATGTAATTACGTTTACCTAAGCTCATGACACCGAAGCTCGACATAATTGAATACAATATATAAATATTGCCTACATTGCCCGTGATGATGTTCAACCCGTAACATCCAGTATCCGACATGATATACGTTCGTTTCCAGTGATAGCTAGTCACCCGAACGGGGAGGTCAATCCCAAATAGATCTATCTATAATCATTCGCGCTCACATTCCAGTAATTGACAGTTCATGATTCATGGGCATAGTGGGTTATCGCTACTTAGGCAAAACGTAATCATGATAAAATGTACACTTGCGTCCAATTTGTAAAACATGCATATGTTTCTCACCCCAAAAACTTGTAATTTAATAATTGTAAAACATGGGGCTATGAACTCACCTTGAGTGAGTAAACTGATAACAAAATATCCCAAGTAAAAACGCGTCACGCTAACGCTCGAATGCAACCTAGTTAATATAGGTCGAATCAGTATTCAAGTACGTTGTCTAACAACAACTGTATATAATCCTATATAGTTATCATCGTACTATCGTTCGGGCTATCATAATTTAAGAGGTCATGACATGACGTACGAGGAGTTAGGACACTTTAAATCGTAAATCCAACAACTCGTCAATACGCCATCCGAAGAAGCCTCATTATGAAATTCCCTAGTAATATAGCACTTCGATAACTAATAACATATATAATCTATATAGCTATATCACCATCTATTTGTTTAAGTGAAATCGTAATTATAAAGTAAAAACGTTTATAATTACGCCTTTAGTAAAAATGACATAACTTTGTCGTTTTAAGCCCGTTTCTCGCGTTTCTTACGCCCACGCTTTCGTATTAAGACGAGTGATCATAAAATCACATTTTTAGGTTTTTGAGATTCTGTGATGAATAGTGTTTTTACTGTTCATAACAGCTATATAATCGTTTTTATACTTTTAATTAACGTAAAACCCGTTTTTGTCGTATCTTATTCGTTATAGCTCCGTTTTTAGCGATTCTTTCGAACACGTTCTCGTAATTGAAAGTTTTATCATATTATTGATGTTTATAAAGTAAAAGTTTCTGAGATGAATAGTACTTTTTATAAAAATTGTTTTATAAAGTATTAACTATCGTAAACTTGTAAATAGCGTATCTTCTTCGTTATTAATCTGTTTTTCGATTTCTTTATGACCCCTCGATCCTTGTGACATGTAGTATTTTATAAAATCATAAAACATATATGTAATTTTCGAATTACAAACAGACCCTTAAGATATTTTTTTCCAAAATGTGTTTAAAACTTGTTTTTAGGACTTTTTAGATTTACCACTTTGTTACAAACCCATTAAACCCTTAATATCCTATGTCTTACATATATTAGGTCCATTAGGTCATGTTTTGTCCAAGAGAGTCCATAGTATCAAGAGCATAGACAAGCTAAGGAATCGATCAAGGATTGGGATCAACAAGTGGTATCAGAGCTTGTGCTTTGAGAAACTTTGATCTAGAAGACATGGAGTTTGAAACTGCATAGAATAATACTACTGTTAAGCTTCCAATACTTAAACTAGGTGAGTATGAGATGTGGGAGATGAGAATCAAGCAGTACTTCTAGGTACAAGATTATGCTCTATGGGAGGTCATAGAGAATGGTAACTCATGGGTATTTGTTCTACAAATATCACAAGAGAATGGCACTTCGGTTACAAAGACGTCAGTGCCTGTAACTGCTGAAGAGAAGATCAACAAGAAGAATGATGTCAAGGCTAGAAGCTTATTACTAATGGCTCTTCCCAATGAACATCAACTTACTTTCAGTCAGTACAATGATGCAAAAACAATGTATGCTGCTATTAAAACTCGATTTGGAGGTAATGAACCCACCAAGAAAATACAAAAGGCACTTTTGAAGCAACAATATGAAAATTTTAATGCTTCAAGCTCAGTCACTTGACTCTATCTTTAACAGGTTTTAAAAGCTTGTTAGTGGGCTTGCAATTTTGGGTGTGGTTATCACTTTAGAAGATCTAAATTC
>BQNB010046549.1:0-43633 GCA_026074375.1 Tanacetum coccineum
CTTATTCCTGAAGTGCTTATTAGGGTTAAGTAAATATCTGTTTTAGCTTATTCGCTTATTTCTTGTTTCTTTGTGTTTTAGTAAGCTAGCAGTACTAACTTAAAGATAGCAGTACTAACTTATAGTTAGCAGTACTAACTCCAAGTTAGTACTGTTAGTTAAAACTGTTAATACTGTTGTTAGTACTGCTGAGTTTCCTTGCTTAATTTAGCTTAATTGCTTGCTGAAGTTAGCTTTTATGCTTGTTCTAGCTTATTTTCCTTGCTTATTTTTATGTGCATTTGCCTATTAGGTTTAGTGCCCAATCATATTCACATCCTTGTCATACTCAATCATCAATCATCAATCCGTAATTCGATTTTCCATTCAAGCCTCGTTGGGACATAACGACCCGGAGACACTCTATACTGCTTCCGGTTTCATTGATTTCGCGGATTTTGTTCCTTGAAATATATTTATATATGCTTGCATATTTAGATATATAAAAAGGGGTGAGGTCGAGCGAGTCAGTGTACCTAGTTATACCGGTAACCAATTGCACACCATTAGAATATAATTGCGGGTGTTTTGGCAAAGGCACCCATTGGGGCTATAACATATCAAATATATCCCAAGGTTTCGGATTCATGAGCTAATGGCAATAATATTGTTTTACAAATAACGAGTGTATAAAAACATAACCCAATATCGAATTTGCATTCAAATTATTTAACTTAAACCTATGAATATCACTCAACCTTCGTGTTGACTTTTTAGCATGTTTTATCTCAGGTAATTAAGCAACTTATGGCTTGGGCTCAGAGTTGCACTAGATTTGAAGATGGTTAAATTGTTATCATTCAAACTAATTACATTTTCTTTAGATTCTGGAACCTGTTGCCTGTTAATGGCATTATGTAAAACTCTAATTTAATGAATGATAGCTACATTTTTTAAAACATCTCTTTTGAGTCATTTTCTATGATTATGACTGTTGTACTATGAAGTAATACCCCAGATTAGCTTCCGCTGCTATATGTAAAAATGGGGGTGTTACAAACTCAAAAGCCTATGCTCAAGGATGAAAATGGTGAAGAAGTGGATGTTCATATGTATAGGTCAATGATTGGTTCATTGATGTATCTTACATCTTCAAGACCTGACATCATGTTTGTAGTGTGTGATTGTGCTAGATACTAAGTCAATCCCAAGGTTTCACATATTCATGATGTGAAAAGGATTTTTAGGTACTTAAAAGGTCAACCAAAATTAGGCCTTTAGTATCTAAAAGATTCTCTTTTTGATTTGGTAGCATACACTGATAGTGATTATGCTGGAGCAAGCTTGGATAGGAAGTCTACAACAGGAGGTTGTCAATTCCTTGGATGTAGATTAATATCATGGCAGTGCAAGAAACAGACAGTGGTTGCAAATTCCATAACAGAAGCTGAGTATGTGGCTGCTTCAAGTTGCTGTGGACAAGTGCTTTGGATTCAGAATCAACTACTTGATTATGGGTACAATTTTATGCATACCAAAATCTTTATTGACAATAATAGTACTATTTGCATAATTAAAAATCCTATTTTTCATTCAAAAACAAAGCATATAGAGATCAGACATCATTTTATTAGAGATTGCAATGAAAAGAAATTGATTCAAATGGTCAAAATCCATACTGACAAGAATGTTGCAGATTTGCTTACAAAAGCTTTTGATGTAAGTAGATTTCAATATTTGATTGTTAGAATTGGAATGCTAAATCTTTAAAGTCTTGTATCTCTTTATGTTTTTTAGAGTTTTGTATGAATTAGTACTGTTATTCATGTCATTAAAAGTTTCTGCTGTTAAGTATAATTAATACTGCTGGTTATACTTAATACTGTTAGGTATAATTAATACTGTGATAATTATGAAAATTGCTATGGCTTATGTTTTCTTGGTTTTGGGACTAACATTTTGCAGGATAAGAAAATTAAAGTGTTAGATTGATGATGGAAATGTTGTTTGGAATGGAATTGGAGTTAATGCTGGTGACTCAAAGTTAATGCTTCTAGGCATAACTTACTACTGCTGAGTCACTACTACTGGGTTGTTGAGGGTATTTTTCATAAATACTTTGATCAAGGGTTTCAATTAATCATTTAATCGATTTCATTCTCTCATATACTCTCTAATTACAAACCCTAACTTAATTTTATCATCCATTATCAAAACCTAACATAAATGGCGAATCTAAAGTTTGTGGATACTCATAACATGGTCGCATTTTTGTATAAACCTGAAGAAAGTGATGGGTTTGAACAAATTGCAGATTTTTTGAATGCACACCTTATAAAGTATGCACTAACCGTTAATCCCACCATATATATTTCTTGTATTGAACAGTTCTGGTCTACTGTAAAGGCCAAAACTATCAATGGGGAAGTATAGTTGCATGCCCTAGTAGATAAAAATAAGATAATCATCATTGAATCAATTGTTAGAAGAGATCTTCAACTAGAAGATGCAGAAGGTGTTGATTGTCTAAAAAATTTACCATCTTTGAACAACTTACACTGATGGGGTATGAGAAAATTTCACAAAAGCTAACTTTCTATAAGCCATTCTTTTCTTTACAATGGAAATTTCTGATTCATACTATTCTATAATGTCTAAGTTCGAAGACTACTGCAAGAATAAAGTTAATAGACTATGCATTTGCAATTATCTGTTTGGCTACAAATCAAAAGTTTAACTTTTTAAAATACATTTTTGAAAGTAAGATTAGAAACTTGGATAATTTGTCTGGCAAATTTTTGATGTATCCAAGGTTTGTACAAGTGTTTTTGGAACAACAACTTGATGATCTGTCAACTCATAACAAAATTTATGTTGCACCCTCTCACACTAAAAAGATTTTTGAAAATATGAGAATGGTAGAAAAAGGGTTTTTTGGTATAGTAACACCTTTATTTCAAACAATGGTGGTACAAAACCAATCACAAATGGGTGAAGGTTCAGCAAATCCAACTGATCCCCATCACACACTCACTTTTATTCAACCATCTCCTCAACCTCAAAAGACATAAAAACCTAGGAAGCCTAAAGAAAGGGACACTCAGCTACCAGCTAGTGACCTAGTGACAATGTAACAGAATAGGCAGTCCATTAAGGAGTTAGTGACAGTTTGGTAGGGCTGCCCACAACTCACTAAGGCTTCTAGCTTTGAAGCAGAGCATGATAGTGGTAACATAACTAAGACCTGATCCAAGGAAATACCTAATGAATTTAGTTCCCTAGGAACTACTTCAGGTAGTGGTCCTAGGTGCCAAGATACCATAGGGGATACAATTGCTCAAACTAGGTTTGAGAATGTATCTAAACATTCCAATATTCCACTGCTAGCAAGAGGTAACACACTCCGAAGTGATGAGTGAAGTCTAAACTTAGTGAATTGTATGGAAATAAGTACCAACTTACAAAATAGAGTTCTTAATTTGGAGAAGACAAGAAACCACTCAAGCTAATGAGATTGCTAGTTGAAGAAAGGAGGGTCATGAAGCCTAAAAAAAAAAAGAGTCACAGAACTCATGCTGAAAATATTATATACAAAGTTGGTTTGACAGGTAGGGTAGAATCCTCTAGAGATAAAGAGTTTAGTGAGGATGCTTCCAACCAGGTAGGGTTAAGCTATTGATGCAGATAATGATATTACCCTAGTTAGTGTTCAAGATGATGCTGACAAAGAGATGTTTAATGTGAATGCTTTAGATGGTGAGGAAGTGTTTGTTGCAGGGCAAAATGAAAATGTTGTTGAAGAAATAGTTGATGCTGCTCAAGTTAGTACTGCTGTAACAACTGTTACAATAACTACTGAAGAAATACTTGTCCAAGCACTTGAAGCATTAAAAACTTCAAAACCCAAGGTGAAAGGGATTGTTTTTCAAGAGTTAACTGAATCTACAACAACAAAATCTACACCAACAATTTCTTCACAATAATCATAGGACAAAGGTAAAGGTATGATGATAGAAGAACTTGTGAAGCCTATGAAGAAGAAAGATCTAATCAGGCTTGATAAGAAGATGCTTTAAAACTACAAGCGAACATTTAAATGAAGAAGAACACTTGCAAGAGAAAAGCTGAAAAAGAAAAAAGAAGTCAATAGTTGCATTGATTGAAGAATGGAATAATATCAAGCAAAGATTGATGTGATTATCAATTGCAGAAAGATGCAAGCACAAGAACAATGAGAGTTGTCTGATCAGAAAATGCTCATTATTTCAACAACTCTAGAGAAAGAAGAAAGCATTTTTGCCAGCTAAAAGAGCAGAAGAGAAAAGAAACAAACCACTAACAAAAGCTTAACAGAGAAAGATAATGTGTACTTACCTAAAGAACATAGAAGGATACAAGCTCAATGATTTGAATTTAAAAGATTTTTATTCTATCCAAGAAATGTTTGACAGAGCATTCAAAAGGGTAAACACATTTGGAAACTTTAGAACAGAGTTGGTAAAGGGCAGAGAAAAGAGAGCAGGAGCTGAGACTAGACAAGAAATAACGTAAGAAGCAAAAAGGTGGAAGATGACAAAGAGACAGCAGAGCTTAAATAGTGTTTGGAAATCACTCCAGATGAAGAAGAGGTAACAATTGATGCTATACCTTTGGCTGTTAAGTCTCCAAGTATTGTTGGCTGGAAGATTCATAAAGAAGAAAGAAAAAGCTATTATCAAATAATAAGAACTGATGGAAAGTCTCAGATGTACATGATCTTTAGTCACATGCTTAAAAGTTTTGACATGGAAGATTTAGAAACTTTGTACAATTTGGTAAAAGCTAAATATAAGTCAACAAAGCCAATGGAATACTTGGATTTGGTATTATGGAATGATTTGAAAACAATGTTTGAACCACTTTAGAAAAATGCATAGGAGGAATCCAACAATACACAAAAGTGTTGAGATTGGAAGCTGTATGACTCCTGTAGATTACATATCTTGAGGATGCACATAGCAGATTTATATATTGGTAGAGAAGAAGTATCCTCTTACACCATCTACACTTTCAATGATGTTGGAAAAGAAGCTTATGATTGATTATAAAAGTGAAATGGCTTATTAGCTTCTTAAATTTACCATAAAATAGCTTAAGAAGTAAAGAAGTGCTTGAAGCATCTCCAGGAGTTAGGAATCTTTAAATGAAGATAACTTGAGTTTTGAAGAAGAATATCAAGTTTAGGGGGGGAGATTATTGGGATTAAAACCGTTCTTTAATGCTGCTAGAATTACCGTTCTCATGTTTTGTATTAATGCTGCTCAGCTGAAGTTAGCTAAAGCTTAGATGACTTCAAAAGAAAAAATGCTAAGAGTGTTTACTACTGCTAGACAAAGTTAAGACAGGTCATCGAAGTTAATGTGTTGGTGACATAAGATTTAATGCTACTAGTAAAGTAACTTACAGCTAGCACAAAGAACTGCTTGAAGTTAATACTGTTAAGAGTTACTACTACTCAAGAAAATATTCTAAGTAGTTAGTACTGCTAGTATTAAGTTAGTACTGCTATATAACACCCTGTGTTTTCAAGTCATTGACGACGTCGATAAATCCACAATGTACCTTTTGTATTGTACGCATTTGCTTTAAATCATAAATGTTAAGCTAAATCGCGTAAGCTAAAAATTAGCGTTCAATGTAATCGGGCATCAATCAATTAAGCGTTGGCATCAATAAAGTATTAAATAATTATTTTGAGAATAATTATTAACTTTGTTCATTTTATTTTTATCAGATACGTAAAGTGTATACGTTTCGCGATAAATTGCGTTTAGGCACTCCCGGAACCACCAAAACTTTTCTACGCTTCAACAAATACCCACATTTATACCCAATACATAAAGTTTACTCAAATATATCATGTACATCTCTTATATGCCGAATTCTTGGCAAAAGATACAAGATATAAGAAAATTTTCCAACTTTGGTCAAATGTACACACCTTCCATTTAAACCACACCATGCCTTGTCTCTTTGACCAAGAACAAGACCAAGACCCATCCCTAAGACCTTACCATGTCTCCTTGACTAATTCTTGCACCATATATACATGTATCTACTAGTAAAAGAAAAACATACAAGTAAAACACTTGGTAAAAATCACAAAACTCCTCCCTTTGTCTCACTATATGCTACGGCATACAACCCCCCTCCAACCAAATCCATATAAAGTTTTCTACAACCCATACACTCCTATACACATCATATCTAAGGTATTCTAAGATGGTTCCAAGCATAGTTAACCAAATTCAACTTTAAATCAAGAAAAGGGAAGCTAGGTTTTCACTTGAAAACTAGGGTTCACATTGTGACAAGCTTGATTTTTAGTTCTAAACAAGGGTTAGCACTTGATTATATCATCTTCACACATCATAAGGTCTACTAGAACCCTTTATGTTCTTATATTTTTCATTTCATGCATATGTTTATTCTATGTTAGCTTAAATCACCATTTAAGTTTTTATTCATGGAAATGAAGTTTGCACTTGTAATGGTCATTTTGTATACATATAAACTTGTGGTTATTACATATATCACGTAAAAATGATGATAAAATATGTATCAGTTGTTTTTGGTGTAACAATTGAAACAAGAGTTAATTAGGGTTTTATGATCCTCTTAATATGATTAAGGTTGAAAGAAATATATAAGACAAATAATATTGATTATGGACTTATGATAATATTAATATGATCACTAGAATGAGGTTACTACAAGGATGAAAAACAGGACACCTATGGTTTTTAAGTAAAATGATTATATATTAAAAACTAGTGATATATGGTTATTATGAAAATTAATCGTCTTATTAAATATATGAAGACCTTGTAATATTTGAACAAATGGAAAAAAAAAGGACTATGTACATACTATACATGAAATATATATGCTAAATATAAAAATATAAGATATGTGTAAAAGTCATAAGGTGAAACAAGGAAACAAGATTAAATTTGGACTCCTGAAGGACATGCCAACATTCTGCCCAAATTCGTGTATAAATATACTTATAATATGTTTTTATAAGATAATACATTTCACGACGATTCCAAAAAGGTAAGAAACTTGCCAAACGGATTAATAACGCAAAAGTTACGATAAAAACAAGTTATACGCTATTAATACGAGTCGAAAAGAATTTTTTAAAAAAAATATTTTATAAAAATTTTAAAAGACAGTCAAGTGTTGATATTTTTAAACAAATTATACATATTTTTTAGGATTCCAAAATGATAAGAATCATAATTTTTCATTAATAAACTAACGAGTTATGGAATTTTCGCAATTTTACAAAATTAATACTTTTATAAAACTATTTTATAAAGTTACAATTCATAGACAGAAATTTATATTTTGAAACCTCAAAAATAATAGAACTTTCATTACGAGAACTGTGCTTCGAAAAGAATCGCTAAAAAAAAAACGGAGCTATAACGAAAAAAATACGACATTTACGGGTTTGTAACGACAACAAATACGGTTTAAATAAAGCTTGCGTCTGTTTTGAACATACAAGTTACTGTTTTACCCAGAGGGACAAAATATGGAAACTATATAGAATTATATGTGGTTATCAAAGTACTATATTACTAGGGAGTTTCATAATGAGGCCTCTTCGGGGTGGCGTATCGACGAGTTGCTGGATTTACGATTTAAAGTGTCCTAGCTCCTCATACGTCACTACATGACCTCTTAAATTATGATAGCCCGAACGATAGTATGATGTAACTAACATAGACCTGTATATGATGTTAGTTAATCGAAGTACATGGTACTTATACGACCTTAAATTAAATAGGTTGCATCTGACGATTTGCGTGACGCGTTATCTGTGATATTTGGATTATCAGAACTCAAGGTGAGTTCATAGCCCCATATTTTTACGATTTCAATGATTTATAACTTTGGGGTGGAAACATGCTTTGTTTTATAAATTGGACGCAAGTGTATATTTTATATTGATTACATGTTTGCCTAAGTAGCGATAACCCAAGTTGAGCCCATTATCATGAACTGTCAATTGCATAGATGTAGTTGTGAATTACATTATGTGAGCGCGAATGTTATGAATAGATCTATTTGGGATTGACCATCCCGTTCGGGTGACTAGCTATCACCGGGAACGAACGTATAGCATGTCGGATTTGGGGATGTTTCGGGTTAAACATCTAATCGGGCAGAAATTGCAATATATATTATTGCAAGAAAGATTGTCGAGCTTCAGTGTCATGAGCTTAGGAAAATGTAATCGGGTTTTGTGATGTCTGCATGTGTTGCATTATCACGGGGAAAGTCTTGCGGTCCTGCATATTATGATTTATCAAACCTATGAATTCACCAACATTATTGTTGACGTTTTAAAGCAATGTTTTTCAGGAGATCAGTAAGTATAAGGTGCCAAGGATACATTGGTGATTTTGTTTTGGGATGTCATGCTAAAGATATGGTTGTATTATGTTTTGGGAAACTCATGTGTTGTGAACCAGTATCTTTGTAATAATAATAAGGAACAAGTTAAATCTTCGGGCTATTTGTATCAAATATTGTTAAATCCTATGTATCAGTTTTAAAATGACTTTTTGGTCGTTCTATATATATCTTGTGTTATTGATCTAAGAAGTAACACGCCCCGGAGACCCTTATTCTGCTGCGACCCAGTTTGGGGGTGTTACAGTTCCACAAAGGCAGTACTGGTCATAAGTCCCGACATTACGTGTATTTAAATCTTAACATCAGAAGCATTCAAAGCATCAAAGTCAACAAGAAATTTGGATATGCGTATCTGGAAGAGATTTTGGTTACTAGAACTGATGAAAAAGAGTACAAGTTTTATGAAGCCGACTTCCCGAATCTCAACCAAAATGACATTGAAGACATGTATATGCTGAAGATCCAGAACAAAGTTCGCAACATAAAAGGCACAGAGGAATTTGATCTGGTTAATATTCTAAGAATGTATATTCATAGGATTGTGATCATGAAGAGGGTTAAAGACATGCAGATGGAGGTCAAGAGCTATCAGACCAAACTAAATTTAACCAAACCACAGCTCAAGGAAGGTTGCCTTCACCAATTCACTCCTTACACCATCATGAATCATCCTAGAGGTGTTGTGTATGAAGGCGTTGACAACAAGAAAAGGCTAACAATGAACTCCATAAATTCTCTTATGGTGCGCTTAACAAGGTTCTTGGAAAACTTCATGTCATCATGAGGAACAACAAGTTAGGCTACAACAATTAAGGGATAGAGAAGTACTATTAGATAAAAGATGATGAAAAGAAGACAAAGATGTTCATTGAAAAGATTGAGAAGACACTAAAGGAACAAAGAATATTCGAAAGGCTTGAGTTGTTTGTTGGTGGTAGAAGAGACAATACTGATTACCGTTTGTTGATTAGGCCTGAGTGACATCCCCTTAGGGGGAGATTGTTAGAATCATAGAAAAGTGTACGTCACTCATGGTTATTTATATTGTAATATCGGGTCTTGTTACTTACTTAATTATGTACTAAATACCCTTCACCCTACCATAAGCTTACCATGTACTACCCCTTTCCCAATATAAGGAAGGGTAGAGGTAAGGGTGAAGGGTGGTGAAACTCATTCTATCTAATCTAATCTTGCCTTCTTTCTCTCTAATCTCTCTCTTTTTAGGTTTCACCCAATCTCTCTCTCTCTCTCTGAAACTCTATCTCATTTTATGATTATGATATGGTAATTGTATATCCTATAATTTCATACTCTTCATCCATTCTATATAGTTAAACACTTACACTATGTTCTTGAGTATGAGTTAATGAAGAAAGGGAAAAAAAGTGAAAATAAACACATCTAATTTGTGATCTCGAGTAGCACTTCAGAGGAAAAGAAAATGAAAAGGAATCTAAAAGTAGTGTAATTTTGTTGATTTTTAAAGTAAATTGTTTCCTCCCAAATTTGGGATGAAAATGTGTACTACCTTTTACTTTACTTTTATTTGCTTAAACAACTTAAAAGCTATCCGGTATAGATTTTTATTCTTAAGTAGCTATCCTGTATAGCCTACTAAAGTATTACGGGTAAACTTAACCGGCTTAGTAGGGTTAGGTTGATTTCCTTTTGTACTAGGAATTGGGAATCATGTTGTACCAAACAGATCATGTATATTTCTAGATTATATATGGAATGGATGTATTATGTTATGTCGATCTTGTGTTGGTTGTATGTTTCACTGTGTGATGTGATCTTATTTTATTTATGATGCATATGTTATGTCACGTTATGATTGTATTAAAATCTAACGGGTATTGTATTTTCTTGTGATTGAAGAAAATGGCACCAAAGAGAGCCACAAGGTCAACACCAGTCACACCAACCCCAAATGCAACAACCACCACAACTGTTACTGAGGCACAACTTCAGGCCTTAATTGACCAAGGAGTTGCTGCTGCAATGGCTAAAGCAGAAGCAAGCAGGGTTAGGAATGGCTACAACAGCAATGGTTCAGGACCAAGGCCAGCACAAGCTGCTCGCGATTAATGCTCTTACTCTGAATTCTTGAAATGCAAACCTTTGGACTTTAAAGGCACTGAGGGAGTCGTCGGACTCACTCGATGGTTTGAGAAAATGGAGTCTGTGTTTAGCATTAGCAATTGCACAACATCTTGTCAAGTCAAATTTGCGACTTGCACTCTACAAGACGATGCTCTTACGATGAGTGGAAAATTCTCATGTTAAGACTCTACAACGAAGCAGCTCATGCCATGCACTATGGGAACACTGAAGAAAATGATGACTGATAAATACTGCCCGAGGGGTGAGATCAAGAAGATTGGAGACTGAGATGCTGTAACTCAAGGTTAAGGCACCGATGTGGTGGCCTATAGTCGACGATTTTAGCAACTAGCTTTGATGTGTTCCAGGATTGATTCCAGAAGAGATAGACAAGATTGAACTATAGTATATTGGTGGCTTGCCCGATATTGATCACATGGCAGTTGTAAAGGCATCAATAAGCCAAAAAACCATGCAATCGAGGGTATCGTGTTTACAACTGGTTGATGGCATGGAGAAGACCATTGCCTTTATGCTGAACGTCGGCAGAAAGGAAAGTAAAGTATGATTGATCTTTCCCCAAGAACAATAAAAACCAAACAACAGCATAATAAGAGTAGAACACAGGCCAGGCCTACACTGCAGGCAATAGTGACAGGAAATCATACGACGGGCCTAAACCTTTGTGTTCCAAGTGTAATTACAATCATGAAGGTCCTTGTCCACCCTAGGATGGCAATTAACTGCAAAAAGGTTGGCCATCTGGCTAAGAGATTGTAGAAGCCGACCTGCAAAAACAACAACCGCAACAACAACAACGATAATCAGAAGGGAAATGGTTGCTATGAGTGCAGAGCTCAAGGTCACTTTAGAAGAAACTGCCCAAAACTAAAAAACAATGACCGTGGTGATCAAGCTGGGAATGACAGGGCTCCAACAAAGGTGTATGTGGTTGGAAACGCGGGGGAAAACCCAGACAACGTCGTTTGTGGGTAACGTTTCCTTATAAAACAACCGCATATGCTTATATCTTATTCGAATACGGATGCGATCGAAGTTTTGTGTCTACCTGCTTTTAGCTCCCAGAAATTGACATCACGCATCTACCCTAGTTCACTATTATGATGTCGAATAGCATGACGGGAGATAATTGGGTTAAACACTATCCTTAGGGTTGCCATTAAACTTCTAAACCCATTCAACATAAACTTAATTCCTGTAGAACTTGGTAGTTTCGATGCTATAATCAGTATGGATTGGTTGGCAAAGTACCAAGCGGTCATTGTGTGTGCTGAGAAGATTGTTGCATCACTCTGGGAGATGAACTTAATCATAATGGTGAATGGGAAGTAACCAGGGAAATGTGTCACGATTAAACATCATTTCGTGCACTAAAATGCAGAAGTACATGGAAAAAGGGTTTCCTATCTTTTTGGCACATGTCACTGCAAAAGAGGTTGAAGACAAGTCGGAGAAGAAGCGACTTGAGGACGTGCCAATAGTTCGAGACTTTCCTAAAATATTTCCTGAGGACTTGCCGGGTCTTCCCTCAGACTCAAAAAGTGAGTTTCAAATTGATTTGGTACCTGCGTGCTGCACCTGTAGCACGGGCACACCTTATCGACTTGGCGCCCTTCCGAATTGACAAGTGTTATCGAAGCAATGAAAGATAATGTCCGACTATGCTTTATAAGACCCAGTTCCTCACCCTAGGGAGCTCCGGTCTTGTTTGTCAAAAAGAAGGATGGATCATTCCGGATGTGCATTGACTATCGGGATATTTTAAACAACCTTGACATTGAAGAAACCGGTTATCCACTCCTCGAATCTGATGATTTATTGACTCAGCTTGTCAAGGGTCGAGTGTCTACTCGAAGATCGACCTAAGGTCAGGTTATCACCAACTGAGGGTTCGAGAAGAAGACATTCTGAAGACTGCCTTCAGAACTCGTTACGGCCATTAGATTTCAAGTATATGCAGTTCTGGTTTGACAATAAGCAGCCCTACCCGTATTCATGGGAACCTTATGAATCGGGTTTGCAAACCATATCCGGATAAATTTGTGATTGTCTTTATTGATGATATTCTGATATATTCGAAGAACAAGCAAGAACACGAAGAGCACCTTAAGCTAATCTTAGAGTTGCTTAAGAAAGAGGAGTTGCATGCCAAGTTTTCCAAGTGTGAATTTTGGATTCCCAAAGTACAGTTCCTCGGTTACGTGATTGATAGTGAAGGAATTCATATGGATCCAGCCAAGATTGAATCCATTAAAGATTGGACATCTCCTAAGTCACCAACAAAGATTCGTCAATTTTTAGGCCTTGTTGGGTATTATCGAAGATTCATTGAAGGGTTTTCGAAGATCGCCAAACCTATGACCAAGCTCACCCAGAAGAAGGTCAAGTTTGAGTGGGGTGATAAACAAGACGCAGCTTTTCAACAATTAAAGCAGAAATTATACAGCATGCTCCATCCTTGTAACTGAGGGAATGCGAAGTTTCATCGCATATGTGACACTTCAAGAGGGTTTGGGTTGCTGTGTTGATGCAAGAGAAAAGGTGATTTTTTATGCATCAAGCCAGATAAAAAATTCATGAGAAGAACTATACAACGCATGATTTGGAACTTGGAGCAGTAGTGTTCGCTCTCAAGATTTGGAGGCACTATCTGTACGGAACCAAGTGTACAGTGTTCACTGATCATAAGAGCTTACAACACATTCTTGATTAGAAGGAACTAAACATGAGACAACGTCAATGGTTAGAGTTGCTTAGTGATTATGATTGCGATATTCGTTATCACACGGGGAAAGCCAATGTCATTGCTGATGCTTTGAGCAGGAAAGAATGAGAACCGCCGTTAAGAGTTCGAGCCTTAGTCATGACTATTGGTATGGATCTTCCCAAACAAATCTTGAATGCTCAGACTGAAGCACGGGAATACAAGAGAACATCAGATTGAAGATGTTGGAGGAATGTTGGGTTGAAACGCATAAAAATCAGAGGCGATTTGGACGGAACGTTGGAACCGTGCGGATGGAACCTTATGACCAATGGCAGAGTTGGTTTACCTTGTTATGGTGATATGCGGGACTGGATCATGCCGAAACGACCCACAAATCAAAATACTCTATACTATCGGGTTCTGTACAAGGATGGCACCCAAGATATGAAGAAGGCCTATATTGGTGGACAATATGAAAGGCCGTCATCGCCACCTATGTTAGCAAGTGTTTGAACCTGTGCTAAGGGCAAGTGCTGACATATAAAGGCCATCAGGATTTTTTGTTGGTACAACCCAAGATACTGAATGAAGGAAGTGGAAACAAACATCACTAGATTTTGTTATAAGCTTCCTAAGTCGTCGCAGGCTTACGACACCATTTGGGTGATTGTTGGACCCGACTCACATAAGTCATTCGCGATCTTCACACATGTTATGCAGAGACTGATCCTTTGGCATAAACTTGCAAGATTGTTTATACCTAAAGGAGGTGGTCAAGATATTTCTAAGTCATGGTATAACTTGTTCTCAATCATTTGTGATCGTGACCCGAGATTCACATCTAATTTCCGGAGGTTACTTCAAAACGCTTTGGGTACTAATTTGGATATGAGTACTGCGTACCATCCACAAACAGACGGGCAAAGCGAGAGGACCATTCAAACTCTCAAGGATATGCTGCGTGCTTGTGCGATCGATTTTGGAAAGGGTTGGGTTAACCATTTGCCATTAGTCGAGTTTTCATACAACAATAGCTATCACGCTAGCATCAAGGCCGCACCATTCGAAGCACTTTATGGTCGAAAGTGTCGTTCACCTGTTTGTTGGACCGAAGTTGGAGAAGCTCAAATCCTCGGTCCAGAACTAATTCAAGAGACACTAAGAAAATCATCCAAATCAAGCAAAGGATGCAAGCCGCTCGTGATCGACAGAAGAGTTACGCCGATCTGAGCGTCGTAAACAATCGAGCATTCCATAGGTCGGGGATAAAGTTATGCTTAAAGTTTCGCTTGGAAGGGGCGTACGTTTTGGCAAACGGGGGAAGTTAAACCCTAGGTATGTTGGACCTTTCAAGGTGTTAGAAAAGGTTGGAGAGGTTGCTTACAAGCTCGAACTTCCTGAAGAGCTGAGTAGAGTTCATAATACATTCCATGTGTCCAACCTGAAAAAGTGTCATGCCGACGAACCATTAGCCGTTCAACGTTGATGGCTATCATTCTTGATGACAAGCTCCATTTTGTTGAGGAAACTTAAGTAAATAGTGCGTAATGTTAACGGTTGAAGCGAAGCCGGATCCCATTAGTCAAGGTTCGATGGAACTCCAAGAGAGGTCATGAGTTCACGTGGGAACGTGAAGACCAATTCAAGAAGAAATACCCACACCTCTTCACCAAGACCGTACCGTCGTCAAGTGCTGCATCGTGAGCCTTGAGGACAAGGGTGTCATTTAACGGCGGAACCTGAGTCTATAACACCCTGTGTTTTAGAGTCATTGACGACGTCAATAAATCCACAATGTACCTTTTGTATTGTACGCGTTTGCGACTTTTTTTTAAATCGTAAATGTTAGCTATTATCGCGTAAGCTAAAATTTAGCATTCAATGTAAAGGGCATCAAACATTTAGCGTTTACATCAAGCAAGTATTAACATAATTATTTTGAGAATCATCTATGATCTTTGTTCATTTTATTTTTTAAATCGGATACGTAATGTGTTTTACGTTTTCGAACGATAAATGACTTTTAGCATACCTGGATCCACACAACTATTTCTACGCTTCAACATTATACCCATATTTTTAACCCAATAAATAAATTTAACGCAAATATATCATATAATCTTTCATTTAACCGGCAGTCATGACAAAATATTCAAAGAAATATCACAAAAGGTCATGATTTGTGGGTCTTTGTACATTTTTCTACACCATTAAGTTCTTTGTTTCTCTTGTTCCTTTGACCATAAGTCTTCCACATTCTTACTCCTTGAGTCTCCAAGACTTCTTTTCTTGTCTTTTGACTTAGTCCTCATTGTCTATAACTTTACACACCTTGAAGTAATAGCACACATTCATTTCCTTGATAAAAATCAAACACTTTTCTCTCTTTTTGGTCTTACTGACCACGTTCTAGAATAAACCATCAAAAAACCATCCATAAATCTTTTCACTACTTCTTTTTAAACAATTCATATAAATACAATAATAATAGATACCTTAAAGTATTTTGAAGCCTTGAATAACCATTTCAAGTGTTGAAGCATAAAGAGAAAACTAGGGTTTTATAAGGAAAACAAGGGTTGTTTTCAAGCAAGGATTTAAACCACAAGGGTGTGGTTTATTTTTCATAGATCACTCGCTAATACTAAGGTTATCTAAGACCCCACTCATTTCATAGTTATCATTTTATGTGTATATTAATCTTTTATAGCAAAAATCACCATTAGGATGTTTTAAACATGTAACTCATATTTTTACTTATGAATATCATTTGGTACACTTATTCATGCTCTATGTTGTTGTATATATCATGGAATAAGGACTCTATAAGTATGGTAACATGTTGATTAAAGTGTAAAATGTTTAAGTGTAAACCTTGGAAGTAAAGGTTTGCTTAAGATTTATGATATTCATGTGATAAATGTTATGGATTTGTTTACTTAGACTCAAGGACAAAAATATGGACTTATATGGACTATGTATATGTATGTCTATCGTATGTTAAGAGTGTTGGAAAACTTGTGGAAATTACTTAGTTAAAAAGTATATAAAACTAAGTTATATAAATAATTAATAAAAAGCAAATAGGTCTTTTGGATTTCGAATCCAAACAGGTGGATTTGATTTTTGATAAATATGAATTTCACATGATGATTCCGAAAAGGTAAGAAACTTTGAAAAACGGATAAAATAACGAAAAGAAATGAAAAAAAAAAAAAAAAAAAAAAAAAAATAAAAAAAAAAAAAAAAAAAAAAAAAAAAAAAAAAAAAAAAAAACTAAAAAAAAAAAAAGTTACGCTAATTACGAGTTATACGTAATTAATCGGATTATAAAATAACTTTTTATAAAAATTCTTTATGAAACAGCAAGTTGGATATTTTTACAAATTAAAACACATTTTAGGATTCTAAATGATAAGACTCATGATTTTTCAATTAATAATGAAGAAGTTATGAATTTCGTAAGTATTCGGTAATTAAAAGTTTATAAAAATAACTTTAACTTCATTGAACTGTAGAAACACTATTTCATGACAGAAATTTTATTTTTTATAAACCTTGTAAATTGATTTATTTTTCAATACGAGAAACGTGCTCGAAAGAATCACTAAACGGAGCTATACCGAATTAAAATACGTGTTTACGGGTTACGTTAAACTAAAACCTTTAAAAATAACTGGTTTCTAGTGAACAGTAATATACAAAGTACTGTTCATCAGAGGATCAAAAATATGAAAATGTCAAATTATGATAACTCGTCCTAATACGAAAGAAGTGAGCATGAATATACGTCAAAATCGGGCTTTAACGCTGGAAGTACGCCAGTTTTCTACAACGGTAAATTATAAACGTTTTACTTATTAAAACACAATTATACAAAACAATTAGATGGTGATTGAACAATATAGAATTATATGTGGTTATCAAAGTACTATATTACTAGGGAGTTTCATAATGAGGCCTCTTCGGGGTGGCGTATCGACGAGTTGCTGAATTTACGATTTAAAGTGTCCTAGCTCCTCATAGTTCACTACATGACCTCTTAATTTATGATAGCTCCGATACGATAGTATGATGTAACTAAGATAGACCTGTATATCGTTGTTAGTTATTAAAAGTAACATATGGTACTTATACGACATTTAAATTAAATAGGTTGCATCTGACGATTTGGTGTTGCGTTATCTGTGATATTTGGAATTATCAGAATCAAGGTTGAGTTCCATAGCCCCATTTTTTTTACGATTTCGCAATGATTTTAAAACTTTGGGTGGAAACATGCTGTTGTTTTTATAAATTGGACGCAAGGTATATTTTATATGATTACGGTTTGCCTAGTAACGATAACCCAAGTTGAGCCCTATTTTAATGAAACTGTAATTGATAGATGTAGTTGTGAATTACATTATGTGAGCGCGAATGTTATGAATAGATCTATTCAGGATTGACCATCCCGTTCGGGTGACTAGCTATCACCGGGAACGAACGTATAGCATGTCGGATTTGGGGATGTTTGGGTTATCATCTAAATCGGACAGAGAAATTGCAATATATTAATATTGCGAGAGAAAGATTGTTGAGCTGCAGAGTCATGAGCTTAGTAAATGTATGGGTTTGTATGTCTGATTGTGTTGCATTATCACGGGGAAAGTTTGCGGTCATGCACTTATTATGATCTTATGATAAACGATGAATTCACCAACATTATTGTTGACGTTTTAATAGCAATGTTATTTCAGGATTCAGTTTTAAAAAGGTATAAGGATTGCCAATGATACATGGTGATTTGTTTTGGGATTGTCATGCTTAAAAAACGGGATATGGGTGTATTTTGTTTTGGGTAACTAATGTGTTGTGAAACCAGTGTCTTTGTAATAATAATAAGGAACAAGTTAAAGCTTCGGGCTATTTGTATCAAATATTTGTTAAATCCAATGTATCAGTTTTAAAACGACTTTTTGGTCGTTCTATATATATCTTGTGTTATTGATCTATGAAGTAACATGCCCCGGAGATCCTTATTCCGCTGCGACCCAATTTGGGGGTGTTACACTTGGCGCCTTTTTTTGGTTTTAACTAAAAACAGGTGAATAAGTTTGGGGTAATTGCATATTTGGTCCTTGTCTTATTTATCACAAGTGTAGGATTTAACTTACATTTTCAGTATTGGTAATATTGGTCCCTTGGTTTTGGTTTTTGGCTTGGACTATTTTAGTATCAGGGTTAGTTTTAAGGGTTTATGATCCACTTAGGTACATAGGACCTTTTGACTTTGGCTTCCGGCTCTTGCACGTTCTTCCGTTCTCGTGTCCGTGTTTGCCCGTTTTTGACGGTTTTCTTATGATTTTTGATATATCCGTACCTGCACACACAAAACACAAAAACAAGTATATTTTTGCCATTTTAAGTATGTTTTTAGTCATTTAGGGTCATTTTTGGTGTTAACGGATATGTGTATTTTACACTTATCAATTTACTTCATGTTGGGTATGATGGAATAAAACCTAATTAGACACAATGAGCTTTGATGATCTCTACATACAATTTAAAGATTGTTTTATACACAGAGGTTAAGGATGCAAGCTTAAGCTATAATTATTCTTAGAACATGCTTTATTGTGTCATTCCTTAGCAGTACTAATGAAGTTATAATGCTTATGGAGATTAGTTCTACTACTCACTTAAGTTTAGCCCTGCTAGCACTCGATGATAGCAATTCTAGTTACTCAAGTTAGTACTGCTAACTTAAGTGATGACAATGTTTATGCATTTTTGGCCAGTCAACCAAATGGGTCTCAACTTGTATATGAGGACTTTCAACAAATCCACGAAGATGACATAGAAGAAATGGATTTGAAATGACAATTAGCATTACTGAGCATGAGGACAAGAAGGTTTTTCCAGAAAACTAGTAGAAAGATCACTATCAATGGGAGTGACACAGCTGGATATGACAAGTCAAAGGTGGAGTGTTTCAACTGTCACAAGATGGGACACTTTGCAAGGGAATGCAAAGGACCTAGGAACCAAGATAGCAAGAACATAAATTAATATAGCTCTAGAAGGACTGTAAATGTGGAAGAAACTTCTTCCAAAGCCATGTTGGCTATTGATGGAGCTGGTTTTGACTGGAGCTATATGGCAGATGATGAAGTCCCTACAAACATGGCTCTTATGGCTTTTTCAGACTCTGAGGTACATAATGACAAAACTTGTTCAAAAACCTATCTAAAAAGCTTTGAAACTCTTAAAACCCAACTTGATGATTTAAGAATAGAGTTTAACAAATCTGAGTTCAATTTAGCAAATTATAAAATAGGTTAGCATCTGTAGAAGAGCAACTTGTCTTTTACAAAAAGAATGAGGTTATTTTTTATGAGCAACTTGATGTCCTAAAAGGAGATATCTCATATAAAGACTCAGAAATTAGTATGCTTAAAAGTGAGTTAGAAAAGCTTAAGCAAGAAAAAGAAAGCAATCAACTTAAAATTGAAAATTTTGATAATGCTTCTAAGAGTCTAGACAAATTAATAGGGAGTCAGATACCTGATAAAAGTAGAAAAGGTCTGGGGTTTGTAAGCTATAATGCTATTCCATCTCCTCCTACAGGGTTATTTTCACTCCCAAACCTTGATTTGTCCAACTCTGGTCTAGAGGAGTTCCAACAGCCTGAGTTTGAAGGCTATGGACCTAAGACTAGTAAGAATGTCAGTGAAGATACTTCTAATAGGTGAGGGAAATCGCTGATGCCCCAATGGTTGTGACGTTTTTGGAGTAAGTTGATAAGTTAGAGAAGAAAACTGTTTTTCCTACTGTTCTAAGAAAGAATTTGTTAGACCTAAATAACAAGAAAAACCAGTTAAGAAACCAATTAGGAAACCAGTTAAGTATGCTGAGATGTACATGTCACAAGGTCCTAGGAGAAATCAAAAAAATTGGAATAACCAGAAGTCCTAACAGCTAGGAAGTAACTTTGTGATGTATGATATTTGCTTAATTGTATACTAATTTACCCGGGATTTTGCCTAATAAAAGCCAATTAAATGCCAAAAGAATAGAAAATGTGTGCTTTTGTGTTCAATTGTGCAGGAAAGGATTGAAAAGACAAAAAGCGTCAAAAAGATCAAAAACAGACAGGAACCGGAAAAAGACAAAAGAGTCACGAGCAAGACGAGAAATCATAGACAATCACAGGGATCAGTCAAACTCAGTCAAAGAAGAAATAAAGGAATTCAAAGACGAGATCAAGTCAAGGGGCATTGTGACAAGTTTTCAAATCTTCAGAGATATTTTACATTATATTTTTTTTACCCCCCCCCCCATTTTTGGGTGGAGGGGTGTGGGTTTGTTTGGGTTGTGTTGGTTGTTAACAACCCCCACACCTCCCCCCAGGGTGTGGGGGGGAAGTCTCAAGGCCAAAGTTGTTAAAAGGCAAAGTTGCTTTATTAAGAAGAGAAAGAACTACAACATAAGGGATAAATTAATTTCTGAAATCCTTTTTTCTAACTACACACAGGGCGGGAGGGACTTAAGACAAGGACTTGTTTTGCCATTACTCCATACATTCAAACAAATTACCCGGCTAAAACGCAACAACCCAACAACTTTAACTGATTTTCCCGCCCAAAGATTACACAAACCCAATCCCAAATTTCACAACCCCCGCTCCTTTTCTCTTATAAAAACTCGATCATACACATTCTCCGACTCACAAACCCTCCACTTGGCAAAGCCCTAACTGTCCAAATCACATCACCTCAATTTGATCCAACTGGCCACAATACATTTCAAAAGATCAAACGGCTGTGATTCAAAGGAGCTCTCTAGAAATCCTTCCCTCTCTTCACCCCTCTTCTATAAATAGCACTCTTAGACTTCATTTTTCAGAAGTTAATTTTTCTGTTTTTTAACTTTTACTTTGTAATTTTCGTTTTTAAGCAATTTAAGTTTTCAATTTAAGCAATTAAGCTTCTAAGCTCTTGTAATCTGTTACTTTTTTCAACTGTACTTACAATTCTAGTAATCTCATTAAGTTACAAGTAATTGTTCACTTGATTTCATTTCTATCCGAAATTAGCAAATAAGCTCTAAATAGCTAGTGTGAGTTATTGATTTAATAAGACTCAATATTAGCTAATACTTTGTTCATTAAGCTTTATTTATTACTTTTACCTATTACATTCAAGAACATGATCAATTGAAAGATTTTGAGTTTCATTTTGGGAAGCAAGGTAAATAAGTCAAATTAGCTATTTTGATTTCTAAGGTTTTGAGGCTTGGAGGAAAGCCATTGGATCACCTAGACTCTTCACTTGGATGTTAGGTGAAGAAGGACGCTTCAATATTCAGGTCATTTTTCTCTATTTCCATCAATTAAGCCAATTCATAAGCTATTACACTTGCTTCATTTCCTTTAAGTCATCTTTTTAATCCTGTTCAATTGGTTTACTTAGCTTAAAATTCGTATGTTGTTCAGTCTGATTAGCTTAAAACTAGTAAAATGTCATTGTCACTTTTCTGTCATAGCTAGTAGGTTAAGCTTCTTAGTAGGAAACTAGCTTTATTTTCTAAATAGCTAGGCTTCTTATAAGTAAATTGCTTATTAGGGTCATTTAGATTAAAAGTAGATAAAAAGTTTTGGTTATTTCAGTCTTAAAATAAGCTTGAAGTACAAATAAGTTTGACAGAATTTCATAAAGTAGTGTTTGGATATATGCTTGTTTGACTCTTCAAGTCAAAAGCATTTTGTCTATTTTTCTTAGATAACTGAGTTTAGCAATATTAGAAAGTTTTACCAAGGTTTCAGTAATTATTATGTAGATTTAAAAAGTTTAGAGTAAAAAACTTAGTTCTTGCACCAGGGCATTATTTTCAGTAGTAGTAATTTTAGATTTTAGGTTTTATAAGAATTTAGAGATTGCACTTAGTAAACATAGGAATACATACATGTAATGAGATAGTTAGGAGTCTATAAATTGTTTCCTTTTCTTGCACTTTGCACCAGCAGCCAAGTGTATCAGCAAGCACTTCATTTTTAGTATAATTTTTGCATTTTTCACTTTGAAGTTTTTCATTTACTTGAGAAGTTTTATAAAGCCTTTTACCTTGCTTGTGTATAGAATTAACTAGGCTTAGCTTATTTTCAAGAGTTCAGCATTTAAGGTATCCAAATAATAAGCATTTAGCTTAAGTGAAATAAGCTTTAAAATCAGTTTCATTAAACTTTGCATTTTTCAGCTTCATTTTCTTTCTAATATTGTTAACACTAGGGTAATATTAGTTTAGAAACCTTTAATACACATCTTAGGCATAAATAAGCATCTTTTATTTTCAGCTTTTATCAAATATTAAGCTCACAATAAGCTAAAATCCAAAAATAAGGTCAACTAGCTACTTACTGTGAACAGCAACTTACAGCTTATTTTTCAGCTTATTCTTAGATCAAAAGTTCATATTGCCTTTGTTAAAGTTGTAGGGAATAAGCTGGTTGTTAACTTTGTAGTTTTGAGTTTTGGCTGAAAATCAATTTTTCATTAAGCTAAATAAGCCAAATTCGTAGGGTCTCTTTGGTATTTTTCTTAAAGTTCTAGGTTAGTTGTTTGAACTGTTGTGTAAATTTTCTAAAGTTACCCGCTACCTTTGTACTTTCTTTATTTGCAATTCTACTGTCTTTCCTATTTTATTTTAAATTTCCTTTTTATTTTAGTTTTTATTATTAGTAATTAGGTTAGATTTTAAAATTAAATCCAATTAGTTGAAAAATAAAAAGTAGAAATTAGGGCTTTTATTTTTTATAACTTTCTGCACCTTTGTAGTTTCTAAAAATCATTTTTCCATATTTTTCTCATTAAAGTTGTATTTTTTAGAAATTAAAATAGATTTAAGGTAATTACTTTTTCTTAGATAAATCTAAAAAATAGAAAAAATAGTTGAAAAATTAAAATTCTTTTTGCATTAATTTTCATTTTAAATCTAGTATTTTTGAAAATAAAAAGTAAAAATTTAGTGTTAATTTTTAGAAAAAGTTTTTTAGATAACTCATTAAATCTTAGGAAAAATCATAAAATTCAAAAATACATAAAAAAATTCTAATTCTTTTTCTAAAATTTTCATTTTATTTTTTGTGATTTAGATATTAACATTTGTTATAGTCGTGTTTTAGTTTTTAAATTTCAGTTTTAGCTCGCGTTTAATTCGATTTCGTGCATTTAATTTTCGTGCTAGTTAATTGATTTTCAATTCTTGCTATTACATTTGTAGTATAATCAACAAATCAAATATTCTTTACTATTCTAAACTCGAATCCGAATCATTCTTAAATTATCAATTCACGATTTGTTGGGACACGCCCCGATTTTCGTAGTTGTACAATAAATGCCCGTATAAAAATTACGAATTGTGATTTTTCTTTTGTGAGATTTTTACCTTTATATTTCTCTTGGTTGAGAAGTGTTTTGGAAGGAATTCTTACAAGATTATTACTATAAGTATATTAAATTTGTTTTACTACCAACCAAATTTTGGCGCCGTTGCCGGGGAATTCGTGTGCGAGTGTTGAAGAGTATTCGTCGAAGTAGAGTTTTGGAAGATCCTTCCTTTGGAAGTTATTTTGCTATTTTTCTATAAAAATATAAAAAGTTCATTAATTCGATTCCTATCGAATTAAGTAAAAAAATATATTAATAAACATTTGGATACTTGCTATCCATCTTAAACCATTCCAATTAACAACAAAACAAATCGTGAAGTACTCGCGAGGTACGACGGACCTTTAAGTTACAAAATATATGGTGAGGTTTAAGGATAAAGTGATAGCTTTCCTCTAAGCAGTCATTGCTGGCTCGCTCTAAGCTTTTCCGCTCACTTGGAGATATTCTTAGGATTATACGTGAAGCTTGTAATAATCGATTACCAAAAATATTTTTGTTTTTATTCTTATTAAAAACTAAAAAATTTTAATTCTCCCAAAAATAATCTTCTTAATCTCAAATTCTTCTCTTATTTTTCACTAGTGCATGCGCACTCGCTCCTCCTTGGAATATATTTCCAAGAAGGACGTAATAGTCGACGGATCTCGACACGACAAGGCGAATCCCTCTCAATTGGATCGATTCCAATGGCCGAACGAACCGACCTAATCGGTCATCTCCTGAGCAAACTCCAAGTCCACGGAGGGGGTTTGAAAGTGCTATAGTTGTACAATAATAAATGCTCAAAACTATGAAAACTTTTTCAAATCCTCTCTCATTAATTTGTTCAAACCGAATTTTTCGAGGAAGGTTATATGATGAGGAGCCTCATGCTCATATTCGTCATTTCGAGAGCATTACGAACAACCAAAGGTACCCGGATGTACCTAACACCACCATCAAACTTCTTCTCTTTCCATTTTCACTTGATGGGGTAGCCAAAACGTGGCTAGAAAAAGAACCCCCAAATTCCATTCTCACATGGGTTTATGACTTAGTTTCTAAGTTCATCAATTTCTTTTTTTCCCACATTAAGACCACCAATCTTCGGAACGAAATTACGAATTTTCGTCAAATTGCTCAAGAATCTTTCTCCGAAGCTTGGGAGCGTTTCAAGGAACTTCTAAGGAAGTGTCCTCACCATGGTTTTTCACTCATGCACCAATTAGATACATTCTATAATTCTTTGAGCTATAATGATCAAGATTCTCTTAATTCTGCTGCCGAGCATTTTCTCTACAAAAGTCCAAACGAAGGGTTACTAATCATAGAGAACAAAGCCAAAGTTAGATGTTCACGGAACGCCGTGATGCGAGTGAGTACGAATGCTCCTCCCTCATCTAATTCATCATCTAACTTTGAGTTTCAACAAATGGCCTGCTAGCATTAGAGATAAGGATGACTTAAAACCTTTAGGAATGAAATGACTGGAGATGAAAAAACATGATGAAAGCTTTTGTGCCTAATTCCCGTTCGATCAAGCGGCGGTTTGAGGAAAGGTGTACCACTTGTGGTAACAATCATAGTTTTTAATATGTGCCAATGACTAGAGCGAGGCTTACGGATTCCCGGTTTATCATGATTATAATTTTCCAATTAATTTCAACAAACAGCTTCGGTTGGTATTTTTTGTTCAAAAATGGAAATTACGGTACCGCTACTTACAACTTTGACAAACCATACTCACCCACCTGGTTTTCCTTCAAACCAAGGTAAACCATTCCAATCAAGGGAATATCCCTCATCAAATGGTACCTTACCAAAGTTCACCACAAAATTCTCAAATTGTGCTTGCTAATCAATTGGATAATTTCAAGAAAACCACCGAGGGTAGTATGCAGGCTATGAGAAATCATATTACCAATTTGAAAGCTGAAATTAGGAGTGAAGTTCATGCTACTTTACAAAACCAAATCAACTCTTTAAAAGGTGAATTCAAGAATGAGTTGAAAAAACTCAACTAATCTTTTCAGTTGAATCAACAAAATGCAATTACAAAACAATTTGCAAAAACATGTGACGTGGTTTCTTCCAAATACAATGTCAGCCTTCAACTTCAACTTTATTCTATAGGTACCTACCACTTTGCCAAGTAATAGTAATACCATCACAAACCCAAGGGGGTGAAGTTCGAGCATACGACTCGAAGGGAATTTCTTTTACACACCGGTTCCACCCAATTCACCACCCCTCTTATGATGTTAATGAACCTTTGTGACTGAGAAGGAAAACCGAGGTGACAAGGTAAGGGTGCTACCGAGCACCAAGGACATCCAACCTCGGTTATCCAAAAAATTCATGATCCGGTTAATCCTGTGAGCAGTCCAATTTTCTCCTGAAGCCTTTTCTGCTCAGGTGATAATTCTCCATCATCAAATGAACCTTCTAAAGAGACCCGTCTTCCATATCCTTCTAGGGTAGAGCGTGAAAAGAAAGATTCGAATGATAAAGTGCAAATTCAAAAATTTTGGGAAATGTTCAAAAAGATTCATGTGGACATTACTTTGGCAGATGCTTTGATTTTAATGCCTAAGTACCAGAAGATGTTTATAAAAAGCTTACTTGACAAACAAAGACAAGTTGATTGAAATAGCAAGACACCAATGAATGCTAATGATCTCTGCGGTTCATCTCAAAAGCTTCCTGAAAAGCTTGGTGACCGAGCGGTCGATTTCTCATTCCTTGTGGTTTTGGGGAGTTTGAAAAAAACACTTAGCTCTAGCGGATCTAGTGTGCGAGTACAATCTCATGCCCTTGTTCTATTTGGAAGAAACTTGGACTTCCTGAGGACAAGTACTAAAAAATGGTTCTAGAATTAGCTGACCGAACAATTTCATTAAACCCCTTGGATAGCGACAATGTGTTCAGTGTTAAGGGTCGGAAAATTCTACTTCCCGGTCGATTTTGTGATTCTAGACTTTGTTGCAGACCCTCGTGTTCCTTTGATACTTGGTAGACCTTTCTTAAGAACCGCACGGGTCTTAATTGATGTTCACGGGGAAGAGCTAGTGATAAGGGATGGTTTGGAAAGAATAGTTTTTAAACCAGATGGTAGTCAAGATAATGAGTCAATATCCATAAGGATGGATGCTTTATGATGACGCAGGAAAGATGTTTGTGAACCTGAGAGTAATGATGATTCCACAACATCTGCTATTGTTGATGAGTTTGAATCTCTTCTGGGTGATATTATTAAACAAAAGGAAGAACTTAAGGGAATTTCTGACCCAGTTGCTAGAAGAAGGGCTTGTTTTGCAAGATTAGATAAGTGTAAAATCATAGCAAGGGAAAGAGTATTCTATTCTTCCTAAAAAGCTCTCCTTTAAGGGCAATTTTCACACACATCTTTCCAAACAATAATTCTGAGGACTCTTTCACAATGGGGAATGAGGATCTTAATTTTGTTCCAAACAAAGAATTAGACAAAGAGATTCTCATTCCAATCCCAAGAGAGTCCAAAATTGGAAAAGATTGTGATTTTCCTTCTTGTGATGATTTTCAAAGCTTCAAGACTTTTTCAAACCCTCTCTTTGAGAAACAAGATGACTTTCCCTCTAGAAATGACGAGTCAATTCTTAAGGAGGAAACTTTTAAGAGTTATTTGAACCCTCTTTTTGAAAAAGACGAGGAAATCATTTCTAATGAGGCATCTAGCATACTTTCTCCTAAGATTGATGTTAAAACCATTGTGTCTTTCTTTGCCCCAATTGGGAATTGTGTGAGAAAATGGGCAACAAGTGAGTTTGAAAAAGATAATGTTGAGGTTAATCATGAAGTTTTCAAAAGTAATAGTGAAAATAGTTTGGGGATTCATGATAATGAGGAAGAGGAAATTGCCTTCCTAGATAGTTTACTTGAAGATGAAAATTTCTTTGAAGATGAATGATAAAAAAGGTTGATCTTTTGAAGGAAAAACAAAAGAGATTTTGAAACAAAAGTTGAACCTTGAGAAAAAGAAGAGTTACTAGTTTTTCATCCGACATTGAAATACTTGACCATTTGGAGGACTACACTTTTTTAATGTCGGGTATGATTATGTGTTATGAGGATTGTAAGTTGTGGATATGACTATCCCATGAACTTCTCAGGGAAAGATTTTTGATCCGGGGATAACATTTCATGGAAAATCTTTTGAAAAGGATGTTTTTGAGAACAAGAGTTCAAAAGAGTTAGCTCCATCTAAAGCTCTTTTGACTCTTGATGTTTTTCGGTCCCCTCTCTTCCACCTCCCTTAATGGACTTTCATGTTACTAAAGCATTTTTTGGGTTCAAATTTTCAATCTTGAAAATCTTTTCTAAAAAGTTTGTTGAACCCGGAATCAAAAATGTTTTGGTATATCTTTCATCTCTAGTTTGGGGAGGTTGTCACCTTTTGGATTTTCTTCACTATTGCTATTACCCACCTTAAAAACCTAGTTTGGGGAAGAGTCAAGCGAAGGGGACTCTATAATAAACAAGCGCTTCGTGGGAGGCACCCCATGCTTATCCTTTTATATTCATTTCTTTTCTATATTCTTTGCTTCCAAGGACAACTTTTATACGGGGGGGTACGAGTTTAGCTAGTACTTCGGTTATCAAAAAACTAAGCCGTTTTAGAGATGTTTTTAGCAACAATGTAATAGAAGAGAGGAATCTTGCTCCTTTTTCGTCTCTGTTGGTTGTTTGTGATTTTGTCTAGGTTTTTCCGGATTTTGGATGCTTCTGGTTCAAATATGTGGAGGGACCAAATAGCAATTCGCAATTTCATTGATGGTCTCAATTTCTCTTCTTAACATGGGAAAACTCAATTCTTATTCCTTGTATTATCGATCAACTAACATTATTCTTTGGCAAAAGAAGACAATTGAATTTTTGTTAAAGATTCCTTTTTGACCTTTTTTTAAACTTTGAGGACAAAAGGTTTCATTTTAGTTTGGGGAAAGGGATCTTCGTATTGCTTGCATTTCACGCAACTTGTTTAATTTTTTTTGAATACCTTTTTTGTGAAATAGTGAGAAATTTTAAATTTTTGCTTACAAGAAAAGCTCAAAAGAAGCTTAAGTTTGGAAAAAACGCCTCTTTTTGGTAGTCCGTTGGTGAGAAATAGGAGTTAATTTTGACTTGACCGGGTGAAAAATGCCCTAGCTAGTTCTTTAACCTACCTTTTGTAGGGCCAAGCTTTCACAAATCCTATTGCTTTGGATTTTAAAATGTGAAGAACAAGAAATGATGTAGTTAAATATAAGTGTATTTGTTTAAGCAAGGTTTATTTGGAAAACCTAAAGCTTATATGAATGATTTGTGTCTTTTATCCCATCAGCTCTTAAACACACTTAATCATCGTGCCCTCTTTTTAATTTAGCTAAGTCAACAATGTCTTGAGATAAAGTCTTACATTTTGAAAAAGAATTCATTTTTCATATGTAAGTAGCTTTTCTGGTTTTCAAAATTTATAAGTTGCTTTTCTAAAATGAAATTTTTCCATTCATCAAAAAGATAATTATAAAAAGAATGCCAATGAAGCATTCGAAAAAATAGAATAACAAAAGCTATATGTAGTTTTTAATCGTTGGCGTATCCCCATTGGTTGAGAGAAAGACTCGGATGGGGTCGCAACTAAGGATTAAAACTATGTACGTAGGATCAAGGTTCGTAGGCATTCATCACTAGGGAGCGAGGCCTAGGTGATGATTGCAACTAAGGAACTTTGGATTCTAAGCTTTGTAGGAAAAGGTGTTGTCGCGATAACCCACCCCCCTACAATCGTTTTGCAGCGGATGAAGTGGGGGTTAGAAACTAATGAACACCGGTCTATTAGTTGCGATATCCTATTTGGGGAGAAAGGCCTATAAGTAGGGTGTTCGAACTAAGAACCATACATTCTATTGCAAGAAAAATTAATTATAGTAATGAAAATAAAAAGCATGGTTAAAAATTTCATTTTCGTAAAAATCCAATTTATAAGTTTGTTTTCCGAACCTCTTTTAGCTTGTCGACGATGGTTATATCTATTGTTATTTAACATTGAGCTCAAAGGCTTATTTTGTAAAGCTTAGAAGAATTTCAACTATGAAGATAATTGATTATGGTGAGTTTAAAAAGAGTGCCACATCTTACTATGTATTTTATTCCCCGGGAGTGAAAGTTCACAAGTTGTAAGTATAAGAGCTTAATATTTGGACTTTTATTAACGATGATCTTGTCTAATTAGCTTTAGTTTAGTCTACGTGGAAAAGTCATAAGGATGACGAATTTCCTTTTTGTGCTCTATTAATGGGAGTTAGCCTATTTCAATAGAGCTAAAAGTTTGCAAGTTGCAATGATTGCCATTAACGTGTTTCTAAGAGGATTAAATGTTGAGAAAAGTGAAAATTGTTTTTAAAGGTAATTCATAAAAGGTTCTAAAACAAGCAATTTAGGAAACTTCTAAGTTTACAAAGTGTACAATTCATAACATTGCGTGAGGACACGGCAATCCTTTAGTTTGGGGAATTTTGATATTTGCTTAATTGTATACTAATTTACCCGGGATTTTGCCTAATAAAAGCCAATTAAATGCAAAGAATAGAAAATGTGTGCTTTGTGTTCATTGTGAAGGAAAAGGATTGAAAAAGAACGAAAAGAAGCAAAAAAATACGATCAAAAACAGAAAAACACGGGGATAAAGACAAAGGTCAAGGCAAGACGAAGATATCAGCCAGAAATCAAAGCCTGGATCAGTCAAACTCAGTCAAAGATAGAAATAAAGGAAGTCAAAGACCAAAATGAAGTCAAGGGGCCATTGTTGACAAGTGTTCAAAGATTAAAGAGCTTATTTGAAGTTTTGAAGTCTCAAGGGCTAAAGTTGTTAAAAGAGCAAAGTTGTTTATTAAGAAGAAAAGAGAAGAAAAACAACAAAGGGCTAAAATTTGCATTTCAGCAACCTTTTTTCTTACTACACAAGGATGGGCGGGACATAAGACAAGGGATTGTTTTGCATTATCCATAATTCAAAACAAATTTCTCGAGCTAAACGCAAACAACCCCAAACACTCTTTTAACTTGGTTTTTCCCGCCCAAAGATACACAAACCCAATCCCCAAATTTCACACCCCCGCTCCTTTTCTCCTTATTCATAAAAACTCGATCATACATCGTCCCCACTCACAAACCACACGTGGCAAGCCCTTAATCGGTTCAACACATCAATCATTGATCCAAAACGGGCACATTACAACTTTCAAAAGATCAAACGGCTGTGATTCAAAGGAGCTCTCTAGAAATCCTTCCCTCTCTTCACCCCTCTTCTATAAATAGCACTCTTAGACTTCATTTTTCAGAAGTTAATTTTTCTGTTTTTTAACTTTTACTTTGTAATTTTCGTTTTTAAGCAATTTAAGTTTTCAATTTAAGCAATTAAGCTTCTAAGCTCTTGTAATCTTTTCTTTTCATAACTTGTACTTTACATTCTAGTGATCTCATTCAGTTTACAAGCTTAATGTTCACTTTGATTCTTTCTTATCCGAATTCTAGCAAATTAAGCTCTAAATAAGATAGGTGAGCTTATTGATTCTAAATAAAAGCTCATTATAGCTAAACTTTGTTCATAAAGCTTTCATTTACTTACTTTTACCTATTCACATTAAGAACATGATCACTTGAAAACTTTTGAGTTCATTTTGGGAAGCAAAGAGTAAATAAGCTCAAATTCAGCTTATTTTGATTTCTAAGGTTTAGAGGCTTGAGGAAGCCATTAGGATCACCTAGACTCTTCACTTGGATGTCTAGGTGAAGAAGACTCTTCAATTTTCAGGTCATTTTCTCTTATTTTCAATTAAGCCAATTCATAGCTTATTTCAACTTGCTTATTTCCTTTAAGTCCTCATTTTAATCCTGTTCATTAGGTTTACTTAGCTTAAATTTGTAATGTTTTCAGTCTATTTTAGCCTTAAAACTAGTAAAATGTCATTGTCACTTTTCTGTCATAGCTAGTAGGTTAAGCTTCATAGAGGAACTAGCTTATTTTCATAAATAAGCTAGGCTTCTTATAGCATCAAAATAGCTCATATTAAGGTCATTATGATAAAACAGTAGGATAAAAAGTTTTGGTTATTTCAGTCTTAAAATAAGCTTGAAGTACAAATAAGTTTGACAGAATTTCATAAAGTAGTGTTTGGATATATGCTTGTTTGACTCTTCAAGTCAAAAGCATTTTGTCTATTTTTCTTAGATAACTGAGTTTAGCAATAGTAGAAAGTTTTACCAAGGTTTCAGTAATTATTATGTAGATTTAAAAAGTTTAGAGTAAAAAACTTAGTTCTTGCACCAGGGCATTATTTTCAGTAGTAGTAATTTTAGATTTTAGGTTTTATAAGAATTTAGAGATTGCACTTAGTAAACATAGGACTACATACATGTAATGAGATAGTTAGGAGTCTATAAATTGTTTCCTTTTCTTGCACTTTGCACCAGCAGCCAAGTGTATCAGCAAGCACTTCATTTTTAGTATAATTTTTGCATTTTTCACTTTGAAGTTTTTCATTTACTTGAGAAGTTTTACAAATCCTTTTACCTAGGCTGAGTATAGATAACTAGGCTAGCTTATTTTCAAGAGTTCAGCATTTAAGGTCCAAATAATAAGCATTTAGCTTAAGTGAAATAAGCTTTAAAATCAGTTTCATTAAACTTTGCATTTTTCAGCTTCATTTTCTTTCTAATATTGTTAACACTAGGGTAATATTAGTTTAGAAACCTTTAATACACATCTTAGGCATAAATAATCATCTTTTATTTTCAGCTTTTATCAAATATTAAGCTCACAATAAGCTAAAATCCAAAAATAAGGTCAACTAGCTACTTACTGTGAACAGCAACTTACAGCTTATTTTTCAGCTTATTCTTAGATCAAAAGTTCATATTGCCTTTATTAAAGTTGAGGGAATAAGCTGGTTGTTAAATCTTTGTAGTTTGAGTTTTGGCTGAAAATCAATTTTTCATTAAGCTAAATAAGCCAAATTCGTAGGGTCTCTTTGGTATTTTTCTTAAAGTTCTAGGTTAGTTGTTTGAACTGTTGTGTAAATTTTCTAAAGTTACCCCGCCTACCTTGTACTTTCTCTTATTGCAATTCCTACCCTGTCTTTCCTATTTTCTTTTAAATTTCCTTTTTATTATTAAAAGTATTATTAGTAATTAGGTTAGATTTTTAATACAATCAATTGTGTTGAAAATAAAACAAGGTAGAAAATTAGGGCTTTTATTTTTTATAACTTTCTGCACCTTTGTAGTTTTTAAATATCATTTTTCCATATTTTTCTTAAGTTGTCATTTTTCTAGAAATTTAAATAGATTTTAGTAATTACTTTTTCTTAGAAAATTCATAAAAAATAGAAAAAATAGTTGAAAAATTAAAATTCTTTTTGCATTAATTTTCATTTTAAATCTAGTATTTTTGAAAAATAAAAGTAAAATTTAGTTTGATAATTTTAGGAAAATGTTTATATTTTGATAAATCATTAAATCTTAGAAAAATCATAAAAATTCAAAAATACATAAAAAAATTATAATTCTTTTCCTAAAATTTTCATTTTAAATTTGTGTATTTTTAGATATTAAATTAAATTTGTAAAAGTTCGTTTTCTTGTTTTAGTTTTTAATTCAGTTTTAGCTCGACGTTTAATTCGATTTGTGCTTTATTTTTCGGCTAGTTAATTGATTTTCAATTCTTGATATTACATTTGCTAGTATAATCTAACAATCATATATTCTTACTATTCTAACTCGAATCGGAATATTCTTAAATTTCTCAATTACGGATTCTATGGGGACACGACTCGTCGTTGTACATACTTCCGGATAGAATTACGAATTGGTATTCCTTTTGTAGAGATTTTTACTTTAATTTCTCTTGGTTGAGGAAGTGTTTAGGAGGAATTCTTCAAGATTATAACTCTTTAGTATATATATTTGATACAAAATCAAATGGTATATAAGCTTGTTTTGTTTGTGGGCAGTTTTGCCATGTGCAGGCTAACTCGCAATGCCATCAAAGGGAAGGGTGGAATCTAGGAATAATATACTAAGGTAAAATTTACATTTATTTCTCGCTAAAAATGCTCACCTAGTGCTCAAGAACAATGCTCCAAGAGCCAGTTTTTAATGAAAACTGGCCAGAAGACCACTTATAAGTGTTAGGACGAGTTAATACTGCTCATCCTAAAACTACAGTTTATAGTGCTAGACCAATGTCACATTTTTCTAAATTAGCACAATCAACTGTAAAGAGGCTATCAATAAAATAAACATTAGCTACAAAAATTTTAGCAAAAGTTAATTAATGCTAGGGAAGTTTTTATACTGGTAGGCCAAAAGCAGTTAATACTGCTAGGCTAAATTCAGCAGTAGTTAATGCTGTTAGGGCAAATCAGGTTAATGCTGTTAAGGCCTCAGCATGTTGGGTTTGGAGACCTACCAAACTTAATAGTGCATTAATTACTTTGAAGAGACATAATTATGTTGATGCACGAGGCAGATCCAAGTCAGTGATGGCTTGGGTCCCTAAAGGAAACTAATTTCCCTATTTTTATGTGTAGGGTCATCCACAAAAAGAAGATCAAGGCTATGTTGACAGTGGATGCTCAAGGCATATGACAGGGAACATGTCCTATCTCTCATACTTTAAGGAATTTGATGGAGGATATGGTACCTTTGGGGGAGGAGCCAAAGGAGGGAAAATTACTCGTAAAGGAACTCTTAAAACTGGAAGCTTGATTTTGAGGATGCGTACTTTGTCAAGGAATTACAGTTTAACCTTTTTAGTGTTTCACAGATGTGTGACAAAAAGAACAATGTTCTTTTTACTGACACATGATGTTTTGTTTTGTCTCATGACTTTAAGTTACCTGATGAAAGTCAGATTTTACTTAAAGTTCCTAGAAAGAATAATATGTACAGTGTTGATATGAAGAATATTGTTCCTAAAAAGAGTTTAACTTGTCTTGTTGCAAAGGCCACACTTGATGAATCAATGCTATGGCATAGGAGGCTAGGTCATGTAAATTTTAAAACCATTAATAAACTTGTTAAGGAAAATCTTGTGAGAGGTTTACCTACAAAACATTTTGAAAATGACTAAACTTGTGTTGCTTGCCTTAAGGGAAAACAACACAAAGCCTCTTGTAAGTCCAAGATTCAGAACTCTATTACTTAGTTTTTATTCATGTTGCATATGAACTTGTTTGGTCTAACTTTTGTGAGCAGCTTAATGAATAAGAAATATTGTCTAGTTGTTACTTTAAGCCTTATAATAAGACACCTTATGAACTGTTTATAGGTAGAACTCCTGCTCCCAGCTTCATGAGACCATTTGGGTGTCATGTTTCTATTCTTAATACCTTAGATCATCTTGGCAAGTTTAATAGAAAATCTGATGATTGATTCTTTGTTGGATACTCATTGACTAGTAAGGCTTTTAGAGTATATAACATTAAAACTAGGAAAGTAGAAGAAAACTTGCACATTAGGTTCTTGGAGGATAAACCTATTGTTTCAGGAGATGGTCCAAAGTAGCTGTTTAATATTGATAGTCTAACAAAATCAATGAATTATGTGCCAGTTATTGCAGGTACAAACTTTAATGATTTTGCAGGTTCAGAAGTCAGTATTGGTGAAGGTACTACTAGCAAGGAAACTGACACTAGCCAAGACTACATTGTGATGCCTCTGTGGAAAGATTCTTTATTGTTTGATTCTCCTTCAACGAATGTTAGTCATGATAAACCAAAACCTTATTGTGATACTGAAAAGAAGGATGGTGAAGGGGTTAGTAATGCAAGTGGAGTTGATGACCAAGAGAGACCTAAGAGCAGTACTCCAAATATTAATACTGTTTGGCCAAGTATTAAACTGCTAGTACATATCTTTAGAACTGGGTAGTCCTAACATATTAATATGTTATCCAATGTTCTTACTACAAGGACAAATCGCCCACAAACTATCTGTAACATATTTTTCATTAAGAGACGAATGTTTACAAACCTGAAGCCACAAATGTTGATTTATTTGTTGATGAAACAGAATTAGATATATCAAACCTTAATGCCCTTCATATCAAGTTAACTACTCCAAATAATAGATACATAAATATCATTCTCTTGATCAAGTGATTGGTGATATACAATCTGGTGTACAAACAAGAGGGATGACAAAAACTGCAAATGAACAAGGGCTTCTTAGTGTTGCTTATGAAAGGAAACCTTATGAAGACCTCAATACCTATCTGTTTTTCTGTTTTCTATCCCAGGAAGAACCCAAAAGGGTTACCAAAGCTCTAAGTGATTCAGCTTGGGTAGAAGCAATGCAAGAAGAGCTTCTACAGTTTAAGCTTCAAAAGGTTTAGGTTCTTGTGGATTTACCTAAGGGAAAAAGGGCCATTGGTACAAAATGGATATTCAAAAACAATAAAGATAAAAGAGGCATAGTCATCAAGAACAAGGCAAGACTAGTTGCTTAGGGATATAATTAAGAAGAAGGCATAGACTATGATGAAGTCTTTGCCCTTGTAGCAAGAATTGAAGCCATAAGACTGTTCTTAGCTTATGCTTCCTTTATGGGATTCATGTGTACCAATTGATGTTAAAAAGTTCTTTTTCTTTAAGGGTCAGATTGAAATGAGGTATTTAGTGTATCACAGCCTCCAGGGTTTGATGTTCATGACTATCCTGACAAGGTTTATAAGGTGGTGAAAGCACTGTATGGGTTGCATCAAGCTCCAAGAGCCTGGTATGAGACCTTGGCCAAGTACTTATTGGACAATGGGTTTCATAGAGGAAAGATAGATCAGACCTTGTTTATCAAGAAGCAAAAGGGGGATATTTTGCTTGTACAGGTCTATGTGGATGATATTATTTTTGGCTCTACAAAGAAGGAGTTGTGCCTTGAATTTGAGAAACTGATGCATGACAAATTTTAGATGAGTTCTATGGGAAGAAACTCACCATCTACTTAGTATACAATTGAATTGACAGAAAGAAGATGGAATTTTTATCAGCCAGGATAAATATGTGACTGACATATTAAAGAAGTTTGGTTTTCAAGATGTCAGGACAGCTAGCACACCCATGGATACAGAAAAACCCCTGCTCAAGGATTCAGATGGTGATGATGTTGATGTCCATTTATACAGGTCAATGATTGGATCATTGATGTATCTTACATCATCCAGGCCAGATATTATGTTTGCAGTATGTCATGTGCCGTATTTCAAGTTACACCAAAAGTTTCACACATAAAATAAGATGTAAAAATGATCTTTAGATATCTAAAAGGCAAACCCAAATTACGTCTTTGGTATCCTAGAGATTCTCCTTTGATCTGGTGGCATTTTCTGATAGTGACTATGTTGGAGCTAGCTCAGATAGGAAATCAACAACAGGAGGTTGTCAGTTCCTAGGATGCAGATTGATATCATGGTAATGCAAGAAGCAAACTGTGGTTGCCACCTCCTCTACAGAAGCTAAGTATGTGGCTGCTGCTAGTTGCTGTGGACAAGTACTCTGGATTTAGAATTAAATGCTGGACTATAGGTATAATTTTATGCACACCATGATTAATATTGATAATAACAGTACTATATGTATTGTTAAGAATCTTGTTTCTCATACTAAAACAAAACACATTGAGATTAGATATCATTTTATAAGAGACTGCAATGATAAAATTTAATTCAAAGTTGTTAAAATCCACACCAGATACCAATTTGTAGACTACTTACAAAAGCTTTAGATATTGGAAGGTTTCAACACTTAATTACAAGTATTGGAATGCTAAATCCTTAAAGTTTTTAATCTCTTTGTATCTTTGTAATATTACAAGATCAGTACTATTAGTCTTGTCAATTAATACTGCTAAGTATAATTAGTACTGCTAGTTATACTTAAGACTGCTTGTTAAAACTGTTAGTCATACTGAATACTGTCAAGAAGAAAATACTTTGGATTGTGTATTTTTGGATTTGGACTAACACTTGCAGGCTAAGCATATTGAGTACTTGATGTTGAATGCTTCACCTCTGAAGTATTGTTTAAGGGGAGGCTAATTATGTCAATATGCAGTCAAGCATGAATGGAAGGACATGTAACATCAAACAAAAGTGTGCTATAAAGAAATAAAAACATCTAGGCATGTCAAAAGAGGTCCGGGACACCAAGATACTCAGTCTAGTAGGCCCCTATAAAGGTTTGGTGATGAGCCAGTCCATAAGGATTTGGTGACGGAATGGAAAGTCTTCCACTACTGCTTCTAGCGTTTGAAGCAGAGTCAGACAGGGTAACATCAATAGAGACCCAAACCATGGCAAAACTTAATTGAGCCAAGGTCCTTTGGAAAAATGGTTCAGGTATTTGGACCCCAGGGCCAAGATACCATATTTGGGGTAAAAATGCTCAAACTAGGTTGAAGACTACATCTAAATAGTCTAATGAATCCGACCACTCTCAAGAGTATAAAACACCTTAGAAGTTGGGAGGACAAATGAAACTAGAATTGATGGCACATTATACAAAACTTATGAATTTGGTGAGAAAAAAAAAAGAAGATATATTGAGATGAAAAAACAGATAGAGAGTTGTGTGATCAAAACAGAAAGAGTGAATTGGTGAGCAAAAAGAATTGAGAGATAATGTAAGCATAAAAACAGAAAGAGAGATTGGAGTGTCAAGATTTGATGATGGAAAAAGATTTTGGATAAAATTGAGGTTAAAATTGCTATCTCAAAGTTAGTAAGCTAGGGCATTACTTAGTACTGTTAGGCATTACTTAGTACGTGATGGAACAATTGTTTTAGTAACTGCTGGGCTTAAAGTTAGTATTGTTAGGCTAAAATTAGTACTGCTGGATGACCGTTAGTACTGTTTGAGCCATAATAGAATTTCCTTCACTAATTCTAGTCGTTGAGAAAATATTTCCGCCACTGCCTTTTTTATAGCCTATAGGGTTTGACTATAATGGAGAATTCATGATCTTCTATACATTCATAAGGATTTCTTCAAGATAAGAACAGTCGGTCAAATCACAACCCTAGGTGCTCTCTATAAATTCATAAGATTTCTCAATTAACTTTGTCAACCTTACATTCTCTCATAAATGAGCCTAACCTATAACTTTAATCATATTTTTCTCTTATCAAATGGCAAATTTAGAGTTTTACGACTAAAAAAAAAAAAAAAAAAACAAAAAAAACAAACACCAACATGGTGGCCTACTTACAGAAGCCAGAGGGAAGTGAAGCCTTTCATCAAATTGTGGATTTTCTAAATACTGGTCATATCAAGTATGCCCTTATTGAGAATCCCAAGATATATATTCCCTTAATCTAACAGTTTTGGGGAACATCCACTGTTAGAACAACTGATGATGGAGAAGTGGAATTAACTGCTAGCATTGATGGACAAGTCAATACTATCACTGAAGCATCTCTAAGAAGACACCTCAAGTTGGAGGACTCTGATGGTATTACTTCTTTACCACATATAGATATTTTTGAGCAACTTGCTCTTATGGGGTATGTGTGTGATTCTGATGAAGATAATGCCAAGAAATAGAAACTAGAGGATGATGCTGAGAAGGAAGAGCTTAGAGATAGTATGGATATAGTTCCAAGGGATGATATTGCTATTAATATTGAGTCACTTGCTACTAAATACCCGATAGTTGACTGGAAGACACATGTTTTGACAGAAAATATGATGTATTATCAAATCATCAGAGTAGATGGAATTCTAAAAATTACAAAATATTTAGTGAAATACTTGATGATTTTGATAGGCAAGATGTGCTGGATCTACACAGACTGGTACAAGAAAGGTATGATACAACAAGTCCAGAAGGATATGACTTGTTACTGGGGGGGGGGGGGGGGGGGGGGGGGGGGGGGGGGGGGGGGGGGGGGGGGGGGGGGGTTTGGGGGGGGGGGTGGGAGGTGGGGGGAGATCGTAAGAAGTAGCTTATTTGAGCCTAACTGATAGGTCACATGAATCTTGAATCAATCATATCAACATGTAAGATTGAGAGAATGAGAGCAAGTGAAGGGAAAATTCAAATATTATTATGGAGGGAAAATGAGAGTTGGTTACAAGAGCATCACCCTCTAATGAAGATTAGAGGGCTATTTATAGGCAATGGGAGGGAGGCTTCCCTTCCTTATTTTCCTAACTTGTCAATACTAGTCCCTAGACTTTGGTTATTATGCTATTTCTTACTTAAAGCATAATAAACCTTATTACAAGCTATATTAAACTAAACAAAATAAAGTCTAATAACAAAATATAATAAAACCACATAATCGACACTTTTCCATAAACCTAACAATCTCCCCCTAAGGGTCGATTATTCTGGGCGTTCCCTCCTTGGTCCAAGTGGTCTTCCATTCACGTACATCTCCCATCTTCTCATTTGATCTCGATAATTCAATCGAACTTCAATCTCTTCTTCAAACAACTTAAGAAACTCAACTTCATCATTTGTGAGTTCTTTTTGCACATAGCCATACTTGACATCATTATAATAACTCTTTAGTCCTTCAAGCGTTCTTCTCAGTGTTGCATCACAAAACTTATGTATCTCTGAAGGTCTCATCACCCTTTTCTCTTTCTTGCTATTAGTGTAAATGATTCCATGTACGGGCTCATAGACAATAGAAAACACATCATATTCTTCAATTCCTGGGAATGTAATTGTTGGTGCAGTGAGATTAATCTTCTGTTGATAGCTTTCGATTCCAAGTTGAAAATCGTGCACTCTTTCCCATATCACTGAACTCCTGATGAACACTGATAGAGACCATAGCAATCCTGTATTAGCATAATCATGTACCTTGTTATTCATGATCAGCAGATACATGTCTTCAATGTCATTCTTATTGAGGTTATTGTAATCTGTCTCGGTTATGGACACTATGCAATCATTAGCTCTTCTTGCCACAATCTCTGTGATAAACTTATGTTCATGACCCAATTCCCAGTATGTCTTGATGACTTGAACGATCTTAGAGTTTGAATAGATCTCTTCCTTCGGTCTTCCAGGTTCTTTCTGTCTCCTTATGTAGAAGATCTTCGCATGAGGATTCTTCTAGTTTTCAACACCATATCTTGCATAAGGATTAAACTTCTTTATACACTTATTAACCCATCTGGAAGTCCGTTCTTCAATATCATCATCATTGAAGACTATTGCTGGAAATTTATGAAGTGACAAAACAATCTTCTTGGGACCTGAATTTCCTTTCTTCAAGTACAAAAGGTCTTGATTGATAAGAGATAGTGTTGGAGCTTCAGGATCTCTTTGACAGCTTTGAACTAATTGTGTGATCTTTCGTGGATGTGGAGAGACAAGAATTTCCTTTTTGCTTTCCCAAACAATGTCACTTTGCAAGAAATTCTTCATCTGATCAATGATACTAATGTTCATCTCCTGAAGTACATCTTTGTCTTAGCATCTCATCCGCCATCTTCTTCAATTAAGCTTCATCAATTTTCAAAGATATCTCTTCCATGATGTCTTGTGTTACTTGCTTAGTTGGAATCTCATCATCATCAGAAGCATAAGAATCGGTCCAGAAATCAAATTCATCATCTTGTTCTTGATTACCTGAAGTAGAAGGACCTGGTTCCTCTACATTAACTTGTCCAGATGATGACTCTCCAGATACATATGCTTTATATTCCGATGTCTTCTGCCTTTTTGCACTATTCTCCCACTCAGGATGAGCATCATCATGAGGATCGTCCTGATCTCTTGTGCGAACGCCAGAATATCTACAAGCAATTTGTGGTACCTGAGTCTTCTCAAACTTCATCTGGAGAGCCAACCATATTGCTATGTCTTGTTGTTGTAACAGAGGATCAGCCTTCATAGCAAGGTACAATTGATGTTGTTGTTCTAGAACAGAGGATGATTGAACTTTTTTCGGATGAACATGAAGAATATGACCCGACATATAACTGCGTACAGATGCATCAACTAAAGAAGGAATAGCATTGTCAATTGCATTTTGAATTTATGATGATATCTGTGCCTGCATACGCCCACGTTCTTTCAAGATAGCTTTAGAGATTAATCTTTCCGTCTCTTCTTTAGTCGTTTTCCTTTCCAGAATCAACCCTTCCGCAAGATACACAGGTACTTGATCTCGAACTTGCGCAGGAACTTCCTTTTTAACTTGCTCCATTACTTTCTCTCTCACCAACGAGGGTAGCATTTCCATCATGACATCATGAAGATTATCAGCAAGTTGATCACTTGATGTCCGTGGCATGAACCTTTTCTTAAGATGTGTAAATAAATAACCATATCGTCCCTGTAATTCATGAAAGAAACTCTTGTATCTTTTGAATCGATTGGGTTTTGCCTTGACCAATGATAGAAGATAATTGGTTTTTGTTAACTTTGGTTCAGATAAACCTGATGATGGTGTAGGCTGAGTAACCATCAATTCCTGGAGTTTCTCGGTATCCAAAGATACGAAAGTAGAGAGATTCCAAGGTGATCTAGTTGGTGAGAGAATTAGTGAAATCCTAATCTCCTCTACATTCTTCCCTTTCACCCTTCTCCTTAATTCAAACACTTCATCAGTTATTTCATCTTCTTCATCATCAACATTTACAGGTGAAACAATATTGGTAACATCTACCATTGGAGCATCTTTATCTGGTTCCACCTCCGTGTCCTTTGTAGTCTCTTCCTCCTTTTCCTGAACAATCTCTACCTCCGGACTTTCCTTATCACTCCTGGGCTCTAACCTAGTGCCGGGAATAGATGTGTCATCATGCCTAGGGGGTGAACTATCATCAACATTCTCAGGATCTTCAACAAGCTTCTCAATCTCCTCAGCTGCCAAGTGCTCGTATACCAGTGCCACATTTTCTCTTGCTTCTTGTTCTTCACGACTCTTGTGCTCAGCAAGACTTACTTGAATCATGTCTTGTAAAATCATCTCATCAGCTTTTTCTGCTGATGGCACTGGAACAGGTGGTGTTAGTCGTGCAGATTGCCTTGACGGTAATCGAAAACGGATCACAGTTGATCATTTTGGAACACTTGACTTAGCTGTCTCCGTAGCAGGGTTAGGTAACCAAGGGGCGCTAGGTGTCTTATGCATTCCCTGGGTAGACTCAGTCGTCAGAGGAACATCTAGCCCGAACACCTCTACATACATCTTATAATGCTCCGTAAGCTTCATCTCTTCTATGATCATCTATGCTGGTATCCGCATCCCAACCTTGTTCTTGTTTCTTCCTGAATTGAAAATATTCTTCATAATATCATCATCTTGAAGATTGTGATAAGCATCTTGAGCACGTCTTGAAATGTTAGGAAAGATAGTCATATAATGACTGACGATGATCTTTGTAAATCGTGGGCATAGGATCGAAGTGGCAGGATGATGAAGCGAATAGTAAATGCCTTCCCACATTAACTCCGCATAATCCACATGAAGGTTATTGACAAAGCAGTATAACATTTGCATTATCTGTGCAACGGCGGTTGGTCCCATCCCGTAACGCGTGTAGTCAAGCACTTGGAGAATATCTTGCATAACGTCTGCCAAGGCTGAAGAAGACCAGATATCAACTTTAATCTTTGTCAGAACTCAAGGTAACATTTAGGGTTGTGAACAAACATTAATGAAACCATATCATAGAATGATGGTGGTAGCACAAACGAAGCCTAATTGTTATCATTTACTTGTGGAATATGAAAGATTGTTCTGAAGTCATCCAGAGTAAGTGTAAGCTCTTTTCTATCCAACAAGAACTTGAGTCGATGCTTTGATCCGTCTTCTTTCAAAGTATGCCAGAACTGTGCCATATAAATCCAAGGTACAGATGCCGAAGCTGCAATGCTGAATCGTAACGGATGATTCTTAATAATA